>MJUU01044923.1:56603-73168 GCA_002080025.1 Modiolus philippinarum
ATATTATAATTGTTCAACTTACTTAACAGTTCTCGCCACAATATAGCTGAAATATTGCTGAAGTTGGCGTAAAACATCAATCAATCAATTTATTTGTTTTGTCTTTGTCATACTGTCTCAATTCGTGTTGCTGTGAATTGCCGTGATTTTGGATTTATGATTTTAGAATTTCCCCTTTCCTCGTTCTTGCTTCGGTATTCGTTTGCCGATGTATCCATGCTGGGGATAACAGTTGTCTTTTCTGCTGTAGCTTTTTCGATAATTTCATTCACTTTTCTGGTGAATATGAAAAAGAAAGGAAATGGGGTAAATGTCAAGGAGACAACATCCCACATCCAGGTTAAAACGACAAAAACAAAACATCTAGGGGTCACCATATGGTCTTCAACACAGTGAGGAACCTAACACCATATGGTAAGCCCTAAATGGCCCCGAAAAGGTAAAAAAGTGAATAAATCAACGGAAACAAACCACATCCAATAACCCAAATATCAAGAAACTAAAATTGTTTAAGAAGACAAGTTTCCTTATTCATAATTTTGTTCAATCCAGATATATTACTAGTTCATTACAGATTATATACTATTGGTGGAAAGTTTTAATTTTAATCTTTTTGTTTACAGCATACTCCAACTAACAAAACAGTCAGTGTGTTTTTGCCATTTTCATAAAATTACAGGTTTATTTTAATTATTTTCGTCAATTACATTTAAATGATAGAAGACAAATGAAGATTAAAAAAAACTATCAGCATAGTCCGACTTATATACCCTGCAAATTTAAAGATAATCTGGCTCTGTGTTGGCAATACAAAGTATAAAAGTCAGTGAGAACCGAACGGTCAGTCTGAAAAGAACAATCCAAGGACAATGGCAACGTCGGAAAAACGAAGAAACGAAGACATAACATGAGCACGGCACAGAAAAGAAAATGAAGACACGCACATATACAAAAATGAACAACACGGACCCAATAAAAACCATGGGTGAGATCAGGTGCACCGGTAGAGTAAGCATCGCCTGCTTCTTATGAGACACCCGCCGTGTTGAACATGTCAACTCCGGTAGTAAAGTCAAATCCGGTAGAGGAAAATCAAACTTTAGTGACAAAGAGAAAGTTCTGTTGTCATCTGGGAAACAGATATCTCATAGCGGTCCACAAGTCAAAGTATAAATCATCATCTCCAAATTTAAAATTTAAACCACTAACAACAAAGATATTTTACCTCTATTCAAAACCAAAGAACCATGAACGACAAAGACATTGTCCCAATATACATATCACGAGCGACAATGATATTTTACCTGTATTTTAACTTTAAGAACCACGACAGACAAAAATATTTTATCTCTATTCTACCCGAGACGCTAGTTGTGACACGTACACCAATAATTACTATATGTACAAAAATGGATAACGGAAAACGCCTACTATTGATGATAAATATAATTACCTGCCACAATCTGCCAGGGAAACTACACAAGAAAAACACGAACAAGACCAACGTAAATGTATAAAAATATATATATGTTGTGCGATGGTCACATTGTTCCAACGTTAATGTATACTTACATCTTTAGAAAAACCTTCATTTTCACAATTGTATCCCTCAAACGACATTACTAACCTCGGCTGCCGACGATGACAATTAGTTTGTTTATCAAGGTTTAAATCAATCAGTCCCTTTGTTTTTAACATTGAGATACTTGAGCCAACAAACTACTTTTTGTAACAATAAACTTTAAGGCTTTTAAGGTAGATGGGTAGTCCAAAATTTTTTTCCATAGATTTTCTTTATTTTCTCAGGAAAGTTTCCTTATTATATTAGCATTGAAATAAAAAAATAAAAAAGGGGGGTCACCGTGCTTGTTTTTAAAATAACTGATATCAAAATAATCAAATATTTCTAATGAATATATAGGGAAAAACAGGTATATTGTTGATTTCTTTAAAACTATTCCATAGATTTTTTTCTACTTTATTCATGTGTTAGCCCTTTGAACATACTTTCAAAAAATATAAAGAAAAATGGGGGTCACCGACTTTGTTTTCCATAAAATTTATAAAATGTGAATTTTCATAGTGATATCTATGTAAAATATTTTTATCAGATTATCTCCCTTTTTCAAATATCTTGTTCCAACTTATTTAATTATCAAGTTACCATGCCTCGTATAATTAGATAAAGACATTTAAATTCAACTCCATGTAGGCCCTTTGCGTATTGTATTATGAATATAATATTGATTGATTTATTACAAATAAAAATATTTGCATATTTAAAAAGCAGATAATACCACAACAACATAAATAACGAATTCAAAATGGCGGAAGACTACCGATCTACCTTAAGTGGGTTATTTTGTACATTATTTTTATACATGACATTCAAAGCATTCATTAATATCTTTCATAGGCAGTGGCTATTCAACCGGACCCGGTAGAATAGCAAATAGGCTATTCGACTGGACCTGCCTAATTAGCAGATAATTTACCTTAAGTTTAGACACAGGTTACTATGTACAATGAATTAATGTTAATTAATACCAAGAATGAATAGAAGACGGACAACCAGTCCTATTTTACACAATAATGTGACATAATATATACACTTGAAGGGTAATTTGCAATTTTCAATTCACATGATTCAGATATCGTTGAATGTATTTTTATGTGACTTTGAGCAATTTATACTAGCACATGATTTAAACACTACACCAAGCAATTCATAAAAATTTTTAGTCCTAGCAGGGTTTTGTATTTAAATTTAAAAGCTTTATAAAGTCAATAAGACATTTCTACGCTTTGCACTCTTATAATTATCAGTAGATCGTGTTTTGAAATTACTAATTTTTCACTTGAAGGTCTTCAAAGAATACACTCCCGGAGACAAAAAGTCGATTATTATCGATTGTTTACATCGAAACTCATAGTTTGGCTTTTCAAATTATCAATTCTAATGTAACATTTATATAACGGAGGTTTTGATTAGTCAATTCCACCATCTACACACCTGGGACAAAATAGGTTCCCTGTTTAGTCTGGTTCCTAATATTGTTACAAATTCACGAGTTAAAATAGAATATGAAATTGATTTGTTGCATTAGAATCGCAATCCAGTAAATGGGTATTTTGGCCGTCAAATCAAGATTGAAGCCCTCGGGTATTCAAAAAAAGTACTGTTATTGCTTAAATGTTACTAACTTTTTACATCTCAGATTTTTAAAAATATTTATGATGACCTAAAGGACAAATTATTTAAGACTTCTAAAATAATAAGAAAAACGACGTCATCACTTAACCAGCGAATATCTAAAAATTGGTGTTATACCTTGAGTACAGGCGCATCATTTTTTTCAAAATTTCCGGTCCGGGTATTAAGGTTGAGCTTTCCTTTTCTCATCTCTTTTCCATTTTGACAACTTTCAATGTGATGAGAACAATTGGCAATAAAGCAAATATACATAATTAATTAAAAACCATTTCTCCAGACGAAATAAGCAGCCAGATGTACCTCAAAGATTCGCATAACATAGTTCATGTCTGGGTGTCAAGAATTACAGATAGCGAGAAACTACTGCACACATTCTACTTATTTTATTTAAAAATGCTAAAATGGAAAGTATATGTAGTTCAAACAAGAATACGGGGTGAAAATGTAACTTAATTTGACACTCGCTACCCGGTTCCTTCATGAAAAATTCCCGCGATGCGTTGTAATATTTTACAGGTTTTTATGAACGAAAACAGTAAATGGTTCTATCGCTGTTGACTCTTTGCTACTTTTACATACCTGCCAGCTTTGACGATATAGGCGTGTTTTGATGATCTTTGACGATTTCATGATTGCGAGACGAAAATTCGGGTAAAAAGCAGATTTTGAAGAAATTTACACGAAAAAATGCTTTTTTACACGATTCTGGCTGTTGAAAGGGAAATAATCCAAATTGTCGAAAGGGAGTTAACCAGATTCTTGATATTAGCCAATCAAAATGGGGATAACAACAATCATGCTGCATTCGCGTGATAAACAGCTGATTGGGGCCGGTATGTAAATAATCGTAAATATGACGAGTTTGGTTGATTTTTTTTTATTTTTTGTTGATTTAAAGGCTTCGGTGACCTAAATAAAGTTATGTAAATGGATGGACCACCGGCAATCATAGTGAACAGATTATGAGTTATGAATCAAGGCTCCCAATCCCCGATACAACGAGCTGCAAGCACCACACTTGACAGTTCCGTGGATGGCTACGCGAGTGACTAGGTCGCTGCAAGACGTCTTGCCCGTTCTGCAGAGTTTGCATAGTTGAAACCAGTAACGACGTTAACAAACATATTGGTACTGTATTGCACGAAAGGTCACTCAAAATATCAGAACAACACTGTTTTGGCTGAATCAGAAAAGACAAAAAATATTTTAAAAAATGTAATGGTTGCTTTATTTATAGAAGAATGGAATAAAAGGAGAAATGCAGTAAATGTACACAAGACAAATCATAAAGGAGAGAGAGTGGTTTCAACAACAAGCTTTATATCTTTTATTCTCCCCAAAGCAGTTAACTGTAAATTCAAATCGATGATAACAGCACCTTATTGATTAACATCAAGCACTGCTTTTTGTTTCCCCTTAACAGTTAAAACAAAGTAAAACTTTAACAGAACATAAAATATCAAACGGTCTAAAAACAGTTCACAACTGATTTATTTGACCAAAAATATTTAATAACCAGCAGAAATGCTCAAAATACAATCAAAGAGGAATTTCTTGCCTCCCTCAATAAAAAGTAAAGTCTTCTATAACCCCTAGATGTATTTGATAAAAAAAGGAGCATCCAGTATTAGACAAAAAAAAACAATAAAAAGAATCTCACATGTCTGAAAAGGAGAGTCGCGCATAAAAATCTCCGTGGAAATGTTCAAAAGTTGGCAGGTATGCTTTCACTGCAGACTAACAGCAATGTATCTTGAAGTTTTTGATGCTTAATGTTTTTCATAAGATTTAAATGGATTTATCTTAAAGTTCTAATATAATAACAATTAAACTCCCTTTCTCGTATTATGTTTTTATATTTTACACACCGGTTTTACTTGTAGAATTCTGTAATGGTTTTATATTTATATTTTATATATCTATTTATCAAAATTGTTCAATATATTTAACAGTTCTCGCCACAATATAGCTGAAATATTGCTGAAGTTGGCGTAAAACATCAATCAATCGAATCAAAAAGTTCCCGGGACCTGAATTGGTTTTCAGGTGTTTGGGCAACGGAGCTGCAATGCTGAAATGTCCGGTCTATTCGGGGTAGTAAAGCTATTACGGAAAGCGTGACCGCGAACCACTCTAGTTAAGTTGTATGGAGAAACGCCACGTTCCACGTGACATATAGATCTATGTATCTCTAATAAGAGCAGACGCACTGGATGTCGTGTAAAAGGCCCCTTCCATTTCATCCCCTTCTCCATTGGCAATCTAAACACGTTGGTTCGGTTGTCTCTTCAACATTTATTTCTTTGTTCTTTTACATTTATAAACTTTGAATTGGTTAACTTGAAATATTGCTCATTTAACGTTAAACTCAACTAATCAACCAATCAAACAAAATTTACAGTAACTTCGGTATTTAGCTATAGTTCTTGTGGGATGTCCATAAAATTTACATCCAAAGGTGTTTGTTGAGATGTACCTGGACCGCAGATGAATTGATAACATGCGAAATCGTCTTTTCCGACTGATGATGGGAACAAGTTTTGGTTTATTTTGTGGTCAAACACAAGTCATCGGTTCTGCATAGTAATTTTTATCGGCATTCCTGCACATGGTTTGTGTTCACATTGATGATTATACGACTAAATTATGAACTGACACATTTATACTCAGATAAAGCATATGGAAATAATACACTTTATTCATGTTATTATCTAACGACATTTTGGAATTAAAATTAAAAGAATGTTTTTTTCTGAAATAACTATTGTTTTTTTCTGGTATGAGGATATAGAAAAAAGGTTGAGGTGAAGCTTAGATAATCGTTTTATCAAACATTCAAGTAGTAAAAATATTTTAAAAAGAACGGTTATACACAACACATTAATGTCAACTAATACCATCTGACCTGTTTTTCGTCATGAAACGAATTTTATTAAATATTTTTTTATTAAAGATATCATCTATTCGTTTGGTTTATACTGATAGAAAATTAAATACTAGTATATATTGTCAAGGAAAAATGTTCAAAAATTCAATTATTTCAAAACGTATTTTACGAAAGGATATGGAGTAAATGAACATGAGACATAACACATATGTTTACACCAACTGCAATAATTTTTATGAGCTGTATGGCCATTTCGGAAATTAATTCCTCATCAGCAGCACAAGAACCCAAACAAAGGAAATCCATTATTTAAAAAATTGATTAAAATGCACAAAACCAAACGAGATCTGATTTAATGCAGGTTTGCATGGTCTAAAATAGACTCATCAACTCCTCAAATTCGTCAAATCCTACTAAATATTTGATCCATTGTATTTACGCCTATTTCTGTACTAGTATATATAGAAATAATTGCCACCTTTGATGAGTTGTAAATTTTCCTTTTTGTTATCGTGTCGTATCAGTAAGTTTGCCTGTAGGAGTGAATGACAACCAATTTTGAATTTTCCCTTTCATACGATATTTTACGTTATATTCCAGTAAAAATTCATGGAATGTGAAGATTGCACTAACCAAAAACAGTAAACCAAACCGATCAAAATCTTGTTTCGTCTGTGTTGTTTATACAAGAGCTGTCTGTATGCTCTGGGTATAGAGTTGAGCAAGTGACATCCCATTATAAAACTCCGACATCTTTTTATCTCTGCTTTTACAAGGTAGACCTGATGTTGATATGTGTAGTGTACTTTTTAGATTCACAAAAAACATAGCCAAGATTAGATGATGCGTTCTCTTTTCGTGTGCATATGCTGAAAATCTGGACACTGTTTCTGTAATGAAGCAAGACCAGGTCTTTCTTTAGATTGTGTTGTTAAGGTATTGTCTTGTATGCTATCAAAAACGGTATCAGGATCAGGATCATATAAAACTGTACCTCTGTTATTTGTTTCTTCCTTTCAGTAAGTTGTAAAATATCAACTTCTGTATTTTGTTATTTGGACCATCCTACATGTGATCTGGATAATCGTTTTCTACTGAGGGCATACATTTTCTTTACCATTTATGTACTTAACATCACATGCATACTGAGGGCCCAAGGAGGTTTTGTTCTCTTGATATAGGGTGCATAGTTGGGGACTAGCCCTATACCCTTTCCTATAGTCACTGTCTCTCAAAAAAACAGGGTTAGGACTGGGCCCTAGTTCCTTGATCTGACTAACTTTATTTTCTGTACTTACTAATGTGGGATCACATGTACCTTGTATTGGTGAAAATCCGATGGAAGACCGTTTTATAAGGACTGATGCTACGGCAGGAGTACTTGTTTGCTGTGATGGTTTTATAAGAACTGATGCTAAGTCACTTATAGTGGATACCAAATGTCTGAAAGAATCATGCTGTTCAACTGCACTTTTGAATTGAACAGTGCTTGCATCTTCTGTTAATTCTTCTAAACGCTTGGTATGACTATTTTGTCATCAATGTTTTTCTCTATATACTGTATTCGTTGATGCAGATTTCTTATATCTGTAAAAGTGTTTCTCCTCATCTCTTCCTGTTCAGACTGAAGGTTGATTAACTGAGTAAATATTTCATGAACTTTGCCTTCGCTCCTCCTGATATAAGCATCTAACTCGAGTATCCTTTGTTTATGGGTCTCATTATCGTATATGAATTGTGCATAGCGTTGTTGCAATGATAAACTGATAGTGGATTCTGATTTAGTAGGAGAGCTAATCAACATCATGGACGACAAAACTTCGTGTCATGGGTCACTAGCTACACATGGTACTTTATCTTCCATAACCACATCGAATCCCTCTATAGAATTAACTTCTCGTGTTATTGGTGATGTTTCCTCTTGTTTGCTTGTCATCATCTTATTTTATTGTTGATTTTTTTTAATATATATGTACTGCAAGTATAAGTGTGATGTATAAATATACAGTGATTCGTGGTTTTGTAATGTTTCATGTATGGCACGCGATAGTAACAAAAATGCGGTATACCTAGTATTTCGAACGGAAACTAGGGGTACTAGGTATACCGCACGTTAACTATGGGTTTCCGATCGGTATACATAGTTTTCGATTGAAATTGAACGGAAACTAGGGGTTTGCGACGGAAACCCTGTTTCCGATCGGTATCGTTAATTTGAGTTTAAAACGAAAACGCTTTTCATAGTTTTAGCCAATGAGAAACGAGAAACGGAAATCGCTATTTGATATTTAACGTTCGTCCAATCAGAAACGGAAAACGGCATTCAGGGTTTAATTAAACCAATCAAAATCGTTTTTTCTGTTTATCGCTTATATTTCTCTCTTTTTTATTCAAATTTCGTATCTTTTATTATTTTATATATTTTGATATTATAAATTAATAATCAAATAGAGTTGTACCTTTGACAAATTTGGGTGCGAATGGATATCAGATTCGCGAGTCCGGAGAGGATTCGATCTCGACTGTCTAAATTCATCATATGTAAATTCACATTCACCAGTTAAAAGTTGTGAAATATCGCCTTTTTAGACTAAGTTTAAAAGAATATTCAATTTAACTAATCTATAGAACAAAGATTTTTATTTTCACATAACTTGATTTGTACTGTGTTTCGAAATTAAAAAAAAAATCATGAGATTTTGTATGATAAATAATAATTTGATAAGCAGTTAAAAAAAACAAAAACTCGGTCTTATAAATGTTCAAAACAATTCAGTAATTTAAAACTTTTACTTCATCATATATTTACAACGAGTTTTATAATTTGGAAGTTAAAAATTTCATGAATTTTCGCATTTAAGAGGAATGAAAAGTATAATTTTAAGTTTATGGTTTAAACTTACTCTATAAAAATGACAAAAACAACAAAGTGTTTGAAAATTTTACTGCATGATATCCTTTCGAAAAAGTTTGATATGTTGCGAAATAAAAAAAGTATGAAATTTAGCATAGAATAGACAGAATAGTTAGATTTTTTAATCAGTGGTTCAAACTCAGTCTTTAAAAATGACAAAAACAATTCAGTTTCTTGTAAATTTTACACCAAAGTATCATTTTGGAGGAGTTTTATAATTCCCGAACCAAAAACTTGATGAATTTTATCGTTAAAAAGATATGAAAAGTAAAATTTTTAGTCGACAGTTTATACTAACTCTTTAAAAATGTCCAAAAAAGTTGAGTGTTTTGAAAATTTTACATTATTATATCCTTCCGAAGAAGTTTGATATGTTGCGAAATACAAAAATTATCAAATTTAGCATAGAAAAGGTATGGAAAGCAAGATTTTGAAACACCGGTTTAAACTAAGTCTATAAAAACGACCAAAAAAAAATTTCAGTGTTTTGAAAATTTAACATCATAATATCCTTTCAAAGGAGTTTTATAGTTAGCGAAGCAAAAACTTGATGAATTTTAGCATTAAAAAGATATTAAAAGTAAATTTTTTAGTCGACGGTTTATACTAGCTCTTTACAAATGTCAAAAAAAGTTAAGTGTTTTGAAAATTTTACTTCGTTGCGAAATACAAAAATCATCAAATTTAGCATAGAAAAGGTATGAAAAGTAAGATTTTTGAAACACAGTTTATGCTAAGTCTATAAAAATGACCAAAAAAATTTAGTGTTTTGAAAATTTAACATCATAGGAGTTTAATAATTTGCGAAGCAAAAACTTGATGAATTTTAGCATTAAAAAGATATGAAAAGTAAAATTTTTAGTCGACGTTTTATACTAACTCTTTAAAAATGTCAAAAAAAGTTAAGTGTTTTGAAAATTTTACTTCATTATATCCTTGCGAAGAAGTTTGATATGTTGCGAAAATACAAAAATCATCAAATTTAGCATAGAAAAGGTATGAAAAGTAAGATTTTGAAACAGTGGTTTAAACTCAGTCTATAAAAATGACCAAAAAAAATTCAGTGTTTTGAAAATTTAACATCATAATATCCTTTCGAAGGAGTTGTATAATTCGCGAAGCAAAAACTTGATGAATTTTAGCATTAAAACGGTTTGCAAGTAAAATTTTTTGTCTGCGATGTAAACTAGCTCTTGAAAAATGACTAAAGAAGTTACGTGTTTTGAAAATTTCACATCATTATATCCTTGTGAAGGAGATTGATATATTGTGAAATAAAAAAATCTTATTAACAGTATGACCTATCGAACGTAATAAAATGACAACGAATGAGCGAATTAAAAGTTTTCAAACCGTGATATGGCGCCAATCAGTGTAATTGGCCACAGTCGTGCCGATATGGAATACACGATGTGTGTTTGTGTAATTTTCCGTATTTAATTATGCCGGCTGAGTCCAATAGACCTAGCAGAAAACGAACAATCCACATCGGAATTCAGAGTGACGTCAGAGTAGCATGGTCTAGTGTAGTACGCAGTAAAAGGTGGACTGGTTCTTATTGTCCCCTGTTCACCAACAATGCAGTTTTCATTTGAAGTCCGTAATGTGCCAATTTTCGTACTTATGCAGTATTGTTTTGTTTTTTTTTGTTTTTCAAAACAATGAACTTTACTGTTGTATTTATCAACATTCATAAAGTATATTACATGGTCTGGAAGAGGTATGTCCCAAATTCTTGGGTTCAATTCTTTGATTTTGCGGGTGTTTGACTGATTTCTTTGAGCATTTGATGCCTCATCTTTAGCAGATTTGATTTTGCTAGTGTCGGACTAATTTCTTTGAGCATCTGATGCCTCATCTTATGCAGATTTGATTTTGCTAGTGTCGGACTGATTTCTTTGAGCATCTGATGCCTCATCTTCAGCAGATTTGATTTTGCTAGTGTCTAACTGATTTCTTTGAGCATCTGATGCCTCATCTTCAGCAGAAACGGACAATTTTTCTCACACTCCTTCTTGCTTGTAATTCTTCCATGTATTTACTGTCGTGCCGATATGGAATGCACGATAAATATCATATGAGTGTGTGTGTAATTTACCTGTATTTCATAAGGTCGGCTTGGTCACATCGGCAAAGCAGACGACGAACAATCCACTCAACACAGGTCAATCAACCAGGAATATTCCTGTTGTCAATTCTTTTTACATCTACAATATAAAACTGTTTAGTATAAAATGGAGTAAATAAGTTAAACAATGAAAAGTAAAACATTTTCTTTAACTTCTGAATTTTTGCATACAACATTTCATAAAAATAGATCTGTACTCAATGAAAATTCAACTTTGTAAAACCTATTTAATTATTCATCATTTAATACAAAATATTGGAAGGTGAAATCTACTTTTTACATGAATATATAAACACCCATTTATCAAAATCCTAATCTCATAAACTATATGTTGAACAATAATAAATTATTAAAATTGACTTCTTTTGCATAGTTGGTAAAGAACTTTCTGTCTGTAGGAGATGGATCTGCTTTGGGGAAGCGAAATCGAAGTTTCGACTGTAAATATCTCATCGCCGAGATACTCATTATTGTCTATAAAGTTTTTGCCCAACTCAAGATTTGCTTCGCGTACTAAACCATAATGGCATGCTTTTGATCTGATAGACCTAATATCCGGAGCATTCCAGGTCAAACCTGGTTTACAATTTGCAACAAAGCATTTCCCCCCAATCCTGCTCACAATTGTTTTCAAACCTCTTCACAAAGATGACTATGAAAAACGTCAAAACCAATTGATAAGAGTAAATGTTAAAAAATGGATAACAAGGAACACCTACAATGGCTGAAAATTATAATTACATGCAACAATTTGCAAGGGAACTACACAAGAAAAATACGTATAAGACAAAAGACACACGTAGACAACGATAGGAACTCGGGAACAGCCGGACTTGGTACTTGGTAAGTTTTTGGGGACTTTTTGTATCCTTGCTTTTACAGTTAATCTGTCTAGGTGTTTTTATTTCCTTGCTTTCACAGTTAATCGGTCTAAGTATTTTTGGATATTTTCAGGTGTTCATTGAGATGTCTATATGTCATCATCATCTGATGATTTTGAAGTTATTTAAATATTTTTAAGTCCACTTTAGGACTTTGGAACCACGTTTTTGCTGATCCTCTTGGGTAAAAATTAAACGCGTTGGTAGCACGTTCATTTATGAGATGTCGTAGCAACTTGACCTATCCAGTAATTTGGTATTGTACGACCACAATATATAGATGGTTGAATCGAGGCAAATGCATCAAAATGGTAATTGTACCTGTCTCTGTTCTGTATTTTCATTTGTTGATATCTGGACTGTTGCAACGTCTCCAGTTTCCACCTTATCTGCTGTGCTCGTCTCCTCTTCTACCGTGAAATATGTAGTGAAACTGTCGGCAACCGACGAATTACTTCTCAAAGCTCTTGGGTGTGGGTTTAATGGTTCACCACCTGTGGTCTCCTAGATCGATTAACCATCCTTCTACCGAATCTGTTGCGACATTATACCTGTCTACAACGTTAACCTGAACATAGATATACTGTGAAAGTACTATTGTTCGTGGGGTTCCAATTTTCGTGGATTTCGTGGTTCGCTAAAACCACGAAATTAAGTTCCCAAGAAAATGCATTTTTCCCATTGGGCTTTAATACATGGAAATCGAAACCACGAATTTAAGTGCCCACAAAATAGTAATTTTATGGAAACCACGAAAATTGATGTCCACGAATAAAAGTACTTCAACAGTATATAAATAAAGATCAGGTCAGATCCCATATGTTAATAATAATGCAATAATGAAAACAACACAATATATATCAATATTAAAAACACGATGATCTGCAACATCTGAAGTTCTATTAAGGTCTACTTGAAAACCATTATTAGTACATCGGCAAACGAATACCGAAGCAAGAACGAAGAAGGGGAAATTCAAAAATCATAAATCCAAAATCACGGCAATTCACAGCAACACGACTTGAGACAGTATGACAAAGACAAAACAAATTAACAAAAAAGAACAATAACGCCACAAAAGTAAAGCACTAGCAGTGTGAACCCCTATAAAAAATGAGGTATCATCAGGTGCTCTGGAAGGGTAAGCGTGATCTGCTCAACGCGTGGCACCCGTTACACTGCCAGTGAAAAGTCCGGTTTTGTCACAGTCGGTATTAGTCAGTCCGGTAACAAACTCTGGATCTACCCAAAGATATCTGTTCTCATTTATGAAACAGAAACATTGTAATCGTCTGTGAAATCGTGGTGACGCCCGTAAAGCTTCTGTAGTGACAACTGCAACAGTGACGGAACATACCCTTGATGTATAAGTTTTTGAGACAGTAATTTCGCTCTGTTGACAAAATCGCTGTACAAACAACAGGCACGGCAAGAGCGAATGAGTTGTGAAATTTACACGCCATATGACGGAGAAGTGGGAATATTACTGCTCAAAAACGGGAATTTCACTATTGGAAAGTCGAAATCCTAATGCTTGTCGTAAAGCTTTGTTTTCAGACGTCCAGAGTTGTCAATGTAGAGGTAAAGGTCCAGGTATAATGCTGATGATGGTGTATCAGTGGTCTCTTAATTTCGAGTTCATTTGGGTATATAAGATGAAAGTTATCCTTAAATTGAGGATTGTCATCTATATAACGGAAACTGAAATTAAAGGATTTGACTAGCTCATTGTACTAGCCCTTGTATGAACCTGGATTCGTACGAATAAAGAAACAAATCTGCTATAAGTGGCGCACAATTAGCCCCCATAGGTATCCCTATTGCCTGCTGGAAAACTTGTCCTCCAAATTGTACAAATATGTTATCAATCAAGAATTCCAGCATTGCAATGACTTCCTCCTCTGTATACTTTTTGTGTGAATCAGTGTGATGTTTAACAAAATAGGCCCCATCTTTACCTATCACTAAATATGAATATCTCCTATCACCCTTTTTACTACAGAAAGACTGATATATTTAGATCCCGGAGTACTGACATTAGTTTATCGTGTGGAAAAAAAGTATAGAGAGTAGAAAAATCAAATGTTTTGACACTGTTGCAGTTTTAGATAATGTATCCTTAATATTTCACTTGTTCTTCTTCACTTTTGACCTGAGCACCTGAATCGGTTTTGAGGGGCTTCGGCCACAGAGCTGCCGGGCGCGTTCCCAGGTTGTGGACAGGGGAATGCCCTATCTATGCGGGGTAGTCATGTCATTATACTAAAAGAAGGACCGCGAACCCTTGTGGCCAAACTGTGTGGAGAGACGCCACGCTCCATGCAGTTAATAGACCCTTCTATATTGTCTTAAGAGAGCAGAGTTACTGGGACTCGTATAGAAGGCTAAATTTCCTTCCCCTACCCAAGAGGCTGGGATGAGAAAAAAAAAAGGATAAATTTTCAAATCGAACTTAACACTTGTCTTTCATGCGATTGTAGGCATTTTACGGACTTAAACTTCATTTCCTTATATTTGGTTTTTCAATATTGCAGCTTAACACTGCTCAGCAATACTTGTTGCATTTTAGTTCTTCCATTGTTTTAGAACTCTTTTGAATAATGTAAGGTTTCAATGACTCGTTAAAGCCCTTTTTGCTCACCTGGCCAAAGGCCATGTGAGCTTTTGTCATCACTTGGCGTCCGTCCTCCGTCCGTAAACTTTTTACATTTTGACTATCTCCTCAGAAACCACTGGACCAGTTCGAACCAAACTTTACAGGAATGATGTATGGAAGGTCATTCACAAAGATTGCCGCATTTTTTTCGATCCGCCAAAAAACATGGCCACCAGGGCCGAACATAGTTTAACATGGGACCCTGTGGGAAAATGCACATTTTGGTTATCTCCTCTGAAACAACTGAACAAAACTGAATCAAACTTTACAGGAATGATGTATGGAAGGTCCTTTACTTAGATTGCCAAAATTTTTTCTATCCGCCAAAATACATGGCCGCCAGCGCAGATCATAGTTTTAACATGGGAGAAGCATATATTTCCTATCTCCTCTGAAACTACTGAAGCAAATTGAACCAAACTTTACAGGAATGGTGTATGGAAGGTCCTTTACTTAGATTGCCGAAATTTTCCCAATCCGCCAAAAAAACATGGCTGCCAGGGCCGAACATAGTTTAACATGGCACCCTATTGGAAAGTGCACATTTTGGCTATATCCTCTGAAACAACTGAACAAAACTGAATCAAACTTTACAGGAAAGATGTATGGAAGGTATTTTACTTAGATTGCTGACATTTTCCGATTCGCCAAAAAACATGGACGCCAGCGCAGATCATAGTTTAACATGGGACCCTATGGGAGAAGCATATATTTGCTATCTTCTCTAAAGCTACTGAAGCAAATTGAACCAAACTTTACAGGAATGATGTATGGAAGGTCCTTTACTTAGTTTGCCGAAATTTTTTTCGATCTGCTGAAAAACATGGCCGCCAGCGTAGAACATAGTTTAACATGGGAACCTATGGGAAAAGCATATATTTGCTATCTCCTCTGAAGCTACTAAAGCAAACTGAATCAAACTTTTTAGAAATGATGTATGGACGGCCCTTTACTTAGTTCGCCGAAATTTTTCCGATCCGCTAAAAACATGGCCGCCAGCGCAGAGCATAGTTTAACATTGCACCCTATGGGAAAAGCATATACTTGCTTTCTCCTCTGAAGCAACTGAAGCAAACTGAACCAGCCTTTACAGGAATTATGTATGGAAGGTCCTTTACTTAGTTTGCCGAAATTTTTCCAATCCGTTAAAAAGCATGGCCGCCAGCGCAGAACACAGTTTAACATGGGAACCTATGGGTAAAGCATATATTTGCTATCTCCTCTGAAGCTACTGAAGCAAATTGAACCAAACTTACAGAAATGATGTATGGAAGGTCCTTTACTTAGATTGCCGAAATTTTTCCAATCCGCCAAAACATGGCTGCCAGGTCCGAACATAGTTTAACATGAGACCCTATGGGAAAATGCACATTTTGGCAATCTATTCTGAAACAACTAAACAAAACTGAACCAAACTCTACAGGAATGATGTATGGAACGTATTTTACTTAGATTGCTGAAATTTTTCCGGTTCGCCAAAAAACATGGCCGCCAGCGCAGATCATATTTTAACATTGGACCCTATGGGAGAAGCATACATTTCCTACCTCCTGTAAAGCTACTGAAGCAAATTGAACCAAACTTTACAGGAATGATGTATGGAAGGTCCTTTACTTGGTTTGCCGATTTTTTTTTTGATCTGCTGAAAACCATGGCCGCGAGCGCAGAACATAGTTTAACATGGGAACCTATGGGTAAAGTTTAGATTGCCGAAATTTTTCCAATCCGCCAAAACATGGCTGCCAGGGCCGAACATAGTTTAACATGGGACCCTATGGGAAAATGCACATTTTGGCAATCTATTCTGAACAACTAAACAAAACTGAACCAAACTCTACAGGAATGATGTATGGAACGTATTTTACTTAGATTGCTGAAATTTTTC
>MJUU01044926.1:11418-33166 GCA_002080025.1 Modiolus philippinarum
TTTGTAAGTATATATTGAAAGTTAAAAAATGTACTCCAAATTGTATTGTTTATGGAGAACTTGGTAGAATTCCTATGTCAGTATGTATAAAAGCCAGAATGGTTGGTTTGGGTAACGAATATTAAATGGTAAAAAAGAGAAAATTTCTCGCACTTTGTATGATATATTATATAGGCTTGATGCAGGCGATGTGTATCATTCTAAATGGTTGTCATGTATAAGAAATAATTTGCTTGAATGTGGTTATTATCAATGTTGGAATGATCAAACTGTATTAGATAATATTAATCTGTCAAAAATTGTAAAACAGTTTTTTCATTAAAAATTGTTGAAGAGTGGAAAACACAAATATTTAATTCACCTAAGTGTATTAATTAAAGAATGTATAAATCTGAATTTGGGTTTGAGAAATATCTCTCTGTTCTTCCACCAGATTTATTATATAGTCTTATCAAGTTTAGATGTGGTAGTCATTAATTGCCAATTAAGGATGGTAGATTTTTTAGTATAGATAGATCTGAACGAATTTGTGATTTATGTAAAAAGGAAGAAATAGGTGATGAGTTTCACTGTTTGTTTAACTGTACTTTTTTTCTGTTCTGAAAGATATAAATTTATACCAGTTCATATATATATATATAATAACAGAAACATTGTTAGATTTTCTGAGATAATGAATAGTCAAGATAAATATGTACATGTACTTATTGGATTGGCAAAATTTTGTAAAATTGTTATATCTCTATTTAATAACTAGTAATTTGCATTATCTACTTCCATCCGCATATACTAATTCTTATATCTATATATGTTTGTTCCATATTGTCATCCCTCCAGGAGTTTTACGGTCGACATCACCATCTTGTGGACCGCTATGGAATATCTGTTTCCCACATGACAACAGATCTTTCCCTTTAAAGCTTTATTGTTGTTTCCTCTACCGGATTTGACTTTACTACCGGATTTGACATGTTCAACACGGCGGGTGTCTTATAAGAAGCAGGAGATGCTGACTCTACCGGTGCACTTGATCTCACCCATGGTTTTTTATTGGGTCCGTGTTGTTCATCTTTGTGTGTGTGTGTCTTCATTTTTCTTTTCTGTGCCGTACCCATGTTGTGTCTCTGTTTTTTTCCCTTTTTTGTTTCTGGTGTTGCCATTGTCCTTGGATTGTTCGCTTTTGGATTGACGGTTCGGTTCTCACTTACTTTACATGTGTAATGTTGTACTATTATGCCTCATGTGGGGCCTTAAGTGAAATAAAAAGTTTCAAGTTTCAAGACAAACACCGACCACTTGACACTGACTTTGTCTTCATTTGCAGTGTGACCGCGGTAGTATGCTAACACTTCCAGATGACCTGATGATACCTGGATGCAATAGCTAGTGCTTAATGGACCGACCATTTAACTTGAAGGGGGGGACTATGTTTTTTTCTTAAAAAAATATTTTGGAGCTGATTTTATGCGAAAAAAAATATTTTGGCTGCCAAAATGAAGAAAACAATTTCTTTCTGAAGAAAGCTTTCTGCCCAAAAAAATAATATTAAGTTTGAAAAGAAAAAACATTTGTTAATACACGTGAAAAAAAATTCTGTCCAGAAAAAAAAACATAACCCCCTTCATGTTAAATGGTCGGTCCCTAACCATTGGGCCGATGCCACAGCTGGTGGACCAGAGGTCCTCGAGGGTATTCGCCAGCCCAATAGTCAGACTTGTCTAACATGAAAATTTTACCTTGGGTATTATAGAAATTTACTGTTTTATCCACATTCTAACCACTTAAAAATACTGAGGCTTCATCCCTTGTATGGCACTTGGTAGATATCCTTGGATTTGGCTTCCTATTTCGATATTTTTGGAAATTAGTACTTCTTTTTGGACTACTTTTGGATTATGGCTTTCCTTATTGTTTGATTTTAATGCTGCTGATGAGAGGTTACTCCTTGAAACACGTGTTCAGCATAACGAAATTTACCGTTTTATGTAACTTCGGTATTTTTTGTATTAATGTTTCGTTGAGTTCTTGTTCATTCCAGTTAATTTGTTGTAAATGTGTAAGTCCTGTTGTCTCCTTTTGTTAGCTCACCTGACCCAGTGGATCAGTGTCGGCCATTGCTATCGCTTGGCATCCGTCGTCCATTGTCTATTAGCTTTCACTTTTTCATCTCTTCTGGTCTGAAATCAACGAAGAAAATTCAACCACCTTTACATGAATGATAATACTTTGCAGGAATGATGAATCGAAGGTCAAAGGATGCTCATTTTGTTCCTATCCGACAAAGACATATTCTGCACTAAAGAGACACAAGTTGTGGAAAAGCGATATTCAGAAACTAAATTTACAGTAACTTCATTATTTTTTTATTCGTAACAATTCGACAAAAATCATTACCGTCAGTGCTGAATATAGTTTAACAGTGGCCGTATGGAAAAACCATATTTTGATCATCTCATCTGAAATCCCTAAACCAAATTCAACCAAATTTACAGGAATGATTTACCGAAGGACTTTAAAAATTAACCGCTCGTTTTTTTCCGGTCTGACAAAAAATGGCATCCAGCGCAGAAACAAAGTTTAATATTGGATCAGATCGATAAAAAAGTCATAAAACTATCGAAACAAATTTAAAAACAAATTGCTCATTTCTTTCCGATTTGACAAAAAATGCCACCAGATTAAGATTGAACCCTACGGGAAAGCATCATTTTCATCATCTCCTCTCTAAGTTTTGAAACAAATGTTACTAAAGTGCAAGGAAGGTCATTTGTAATAACTACTCATTTCGTTTCAAACTGAAATAAAACATGTCGGCACGGAACGTTTAGCATAGGACCCTATTGAAAAATCATTTAATCATCTTCTCTGGTATTATCGAAACAAATTTTTAAAAATTGCACTGGAATGATTTAAGGAACGTCTCTTAAAAAGATTGGCGACAAAAAGCATGGCTGCAAATTTACACTGTCCCTATAGGAAAATCATCATTGTCTACGACTTCTGTTGAGTTGCTACCGGACACTACCTGCTGTTGAGTTGCTACCGGACACTATCTGCTGTTGAGTTGCTATCGGACACTACCTGCTGTTAAGTTGCTACCGGACACTATCTGTTGTTGAGTTGCTACCGGACACTACCTCCTGTTGAGTTGCTACCGGACACTACTTGCTGTTGAGTTGCTACCGGACACTACCTGCTGTTGAGTTGCTACCGGATACTACCTGCTGCTGAGTTGCTACCGGACACTACCTGCTGTTGAGTTGCTACCGGACACTGCCTGATGCTGAGTTGCTACCGAACACTACCTGCTGTTGAGTTGCTACCGGACACTACGTGCTGCTGAGTCGCTACCGGAAACTACCTGCTGTTGAGCTGCTACCGGACACTACCTGCTGCTGAGTTGCTACCGGACACTACCTATTGTTGAGCTGCTACCGGACACTACCTGCTGTTGAGTTGCTACCGGACGCTATCACAATGGAAAGCGATGAAACCGGTTTAACCGACTTTTTCTTTTGAAATGCCTGTACCAAGTCAGGACCGTTGATGTTGATAAATTTCCTGCTTTGTCTTTTTGACCCGTGGATTTTGGCTCTTGGCAATATTCTTTTGCAATTTTTTTATTACCTTGATTTCATCAACTGCTGTTGAGCTTTTTGCCCAGTGAGCGATACATGCTCAGTCTCAGAACAACCAGTGTTGACTCTATCGATTGCTCTTCTTCTGTTTATAGCTTCTTCATTCCTTTCCAATTGTATTCTTTTTATACCTTTCATGTAAGTTCGTAATGTATGTTGTTAAATGTTCACTTTTTGAATATGTAAATGAGGGTAATAACAAAATTACCGGACAAAAGGGAAGAATTCACATTTACATTGAATTTGGAATTTCTGTATTTTATTGTAAATAAATCTCAAATGAATAACGAATTTTGATTGATTTCTCATTCATGTAATGGTGTAAACTACATTTCTTGTGTACTGATGATACTTAACCTTTCTTCTGTTTTTATCCTTGCTTGCAGTGTATCTGAAGATCGTAAACACAATTATTAACAAGCTCGGAAAATCATTTAATTCTTTGATATGTTCAAATATCAGTTATATGTATATATGCAATAAAACAACAAATTAAGGATATGGAGTAAATGTACATGGGACAAAATCCCTATAAAAAAAGTGGTAAGATTAAGCAATTGGAACAGCACTTTGATTGTTGTTCTTCATCTTGAAGTCACTAAAAAATAAAAAGCACATTTGAATAAATGTCATGATACCAAGCATACATATAACAGATATAAAGAAATCAAAGAGAGCACATGTATATATAGAAGTACAATATTACTTATACATCTGTAAAAACATCCCATGCATTGCTGGTCAAAGTCGTCATACACTTTGGCGTGCAGATCTGCAATTTTCTTGTCAACAAAAAATAAAATTTGATCTAACATCAAGAAAATTATCAGAAAGAATGGGAGAAACACATGATTCAAATGATAACATTATACTGTTGATGCACATATTGTTTACATAAATAGTGAATTAACGATATTTTAATATTGTTGTTCATCACAAAGAACCTTGCTGAATTCCATATCAACACAGCATCTCTGTGACCTTGAAACATAACGCTTGAGCAAACAGAAATATTAGTATAAATAAAAGTGACAACAAAAGTCCGAATCGATCAAAGGGAAAGACCAGTAAGGAAAATCCGTTTAACATTCTTATTAACCTATTAAATTATTTAAGGATCTCCCTCGTGCAAAGCTTAAACTTGTACTAAGCAAATTTTGGATTTCACCCGCCCTCTTTACTAGTCACAAAAAGAATTATCTCCCTTGAAAAAATCTGATTTTAAATTTTTATTCATTATATTTTTAGATATGATCGTAGAAATTGTCGAGTTAATGCACTTGTTAATAATATGATGATGAAAGGTGCTTATTTTGCTGATAAAATCAGTATTTGTTTGCTTTGTACAAAATACTACAATTCTGAAGATAACTTTCTATCCCTCACAATAGTGCATTTTATTTATCAGTGCAAAACAGAGTTATCTCCCATACCCTTAAACGGCAACAAACTACACCTTTAAAACGCTTATATTTATGTTTTAATTACCTTACTATTAATTTAACCCTGTTTTTTCTTTCTTTTGTTTTGTTTGTTACGTTTGTTTGTTTTTTATTTGAATGTTTTCGTTTTTTGTTTGTTTTTTTTAGAAGAAGATAGGAAAATACTAACCTTTTCAATGCAAATCGCTTTGATGGTTTCCGGAATAGATTTGTTTAAATTTGCCATTTTACTATTTTACAATTTTACATTTCAGTATCCCAAATGAAAGGGGACATTTTCAGCTAGATTCACGTCTTCCCGGATTTGACTACCGACTTTGACATTTTAATGGATTGACTAACTTACGTGACACGTTGTCACGGGTGCTGTTAACAGAGCAGGACATGCTTATCCTTCCGGACCACCTTGTGTCGCTCCCGAATTTTAATGGAGTTCACACTGTAAGTGCCTTAGTTTTTTGTGTTGTCTCGTATATCTTACTGTCTAACTTTAGTTTTGTCTTCGTTATTGATGTTTGTGGTTCCGGTTTGGCCTTGTCAATGTTTGAATACTCAAATAATAATTAAAACTTTCAAAAACTTTCCAAAATTTTAACATGTTTGAGAGTTTGAGAAGTAACACGTACCAATGATTGTTTATTTGGTTATGTCTTAGGGTTAGATAATGACATTTATCAATCAGCTATCAAACAGATCTTTCAAAAACATATTTTCCTCACTCACAGTGTGACGGGTGATGTTAACACAGCAGGGCATGCTTACCTTTCCGGAGCACCTGATGTCACTCTTAGTTTCACTTGAGTTCACACTGTGGGTGCCTTTGTTTTGAATGTTGTGATTTCTATTTCTGTGCTTTGTATCTGTCTAACGTCATTGTTATCTGTGTCTAACGTCATTGTTTTCTTTGTTCTCGTTTTGGCCATGTTTTTGGACTTCAATTTTTGTAAATTTCACTCCTTTGTTCCTTGGTATTCTACTGCCGTTGTTTGATAAGATAACTTTATTTCCAATGAAGGAGCCCATACGGGCAGAATAATTACAAGAACATCAACATAGGACAAACAAAGAAAAAAAAGATTGACATTGACTTGTGATGATGTTAAAACAAAATTGCAGATTTGAACAAAAAATAATACTAATGAGATAATGCATATATGATAAATATTATGATATTGTGAAACGAATGTTAGATATTGCCCAAAGGCGACGCGGACAGCATTATATATTCAGGATGTACAGCCGAAATGTCCCTGCTGATACTCATCAAAGCCTTGTGTCTTCAGTAAGGAGGGGTTATAGGTGAAATATACATTTTTTGTATTATACAAAAGTTCTTGATTTTCTGAACTCATCAACCAGATAAATATTTTTCAGTAAACAGATGATTGAAATTCATATAAATTTGTCTTGTACTATTTATTTTTGTAAAAAGTAATTTATCTTTGGTGACAATTTTGTGCAATTTTAAAGAAAATGGATTTCATCCTCCACAGATTCTTTACATTGAGAAGACAAACAGTCATCAAATTTATCCTTCACTTATTTATTATACATTTATATATATTTTTTTATCATTCTTTATTACTAAAGAATAAATATTAAATTCCAATTTTAATATTATTCTAATAAATACAGCACATGATGCCTTGTTTTGGACTATATAAAAGATTTATTTAAAAGTGTGTTAATACTGAGTCAGTTTTCAAGTCTATACCAATATTTAGGCATATCGTCTATACCAATATTTAGGCATATTAAATAATACAAAATATAGATTATCTTACTCTCCGCTAACTGCTGTATTGGATGAATTTGATATAATTCCAAACGCAAATTTACAAAATTTAGTGTGGATTTTCTCAGCTTCCAATCTTTCAGTTTCCATCATTAAAATGTTTGAAAATCAGTTTTACATTCATTTGTTTAGAATTAAAATAACCCCAAATTTCTAACCCATATAATTACACTGGTTGAACGGTGTAAAATGGGGAATATTTGATTTTTCTGGTAAAAGCGCCTTTTTCAGTTTGAAAATCCTTTCATTTGTAGCTCTTATTTAGCTTTCGTAAAACTTCCTGAAGATAAAAACACTTTTCCTAAGTATATATATATCTTTTAAAACATTCAATATTTTTCATTATTGTGCTGACATTGGCCCAATACTTGTTGATCTGTTATTACATTGTAATGATGCGTTTTCGAAACACAATATAGCCTTGTCGTCCATATATTTACCCATGTATCCGTGTATGTTTACCATTTGTTCAGACGTTTGATTCCAGAAAGAAGAAAAAAAGAAATTTACTTGTTTCATTGTCCTAAATACACAACATCTCCATCGCGTTTTTGTGATTTAATATAATAACATAAAGTAAAGTGCTGATTTCCATCAACATTACTATGACTTCTGTCATCTGTATATCAACACTTTATCGCAACGATGGAACATAGTTTAATAAGGTTAATAGATTCAATTTCTTGATATTTTATTCATTTGATAGAATCTTCTAGATGGTCTATTACATCTTTATTCCCGATGTTTGTGAACGGTAAAATCCTATCTATCAGACACTCCATGATATAATCAGGGGACGATAGCTAATGGGAGATATTTACCACAATGAAATACAATCAGATGATGAATTTGTATGCTTGTAGAGAAAATAATATTATATGGTGACGCTTAAATGTTTATATGTTTATGTTGCACAATGTGATTTGGTATTATTTCTACGTCATAAAGTACAACATTTGACGTCACAACTTCATTCAACCAATAAGAGTATTTAAATTACAGATTGCTGCTGATGGGAGGTTACTCCTTGAACACGACTATAGTATTACAAAATTTACTGCTTATTATACAACTTGAGTATATATATATATATCCAATGGGCCGTATTATTGCTGGTGGTCCAGAGGTTGCCGAGGGTTCTCACCCAACAATAGTAAGGCCTGTCTGATATGAAAAGTTTGTTTTGCGTTTTGTAGAAATTTACTGTTTTTGTCAAAATTCTAACCACTTAAAAATACTTAGGCTTTATTCCGTGTCTGGCACTTGTTGGATATCCTAAGTACTGGATAAATCCTCCTATTTCGATATTTTTGGTAATGCACACTTCTTTTCTATGTTTGGATTATGGCTTTCCATATCATTTGATTCTTATACTGCTGATTAGAGGTTACTCATTGAAACACGTGTAAAGCATAACAAAATTTGCTATCTTCTTGCTTTTGTTTTTGTTTTTTTTAGCAACTCGGATATCTTTGTGCTTTGCACGTCTGGTATTATTTAGTTGGTTTCGACAGACAGCTTCCCAAATTTTCTTGCGATTAGAACATGTAGACCTTCTACAATTTGCAATTTAGTATCAAATTTGTTTAAATAATGTTTGTAAAATGTATCTTTTAATTCGGAAGAAGCTTTATGATTTTAACCTACTTGAAGTGAGAAAAGAGGGTTTTATTTGTTAACCCTAGTTGCCATGTCCTCGTCGGAGTCAGTTTAGGAAAAATAGTAAAATTCTATTCCCGCTTACTTTAATGTACTGCATATAAGTATGCTTGCATCTAAAGATGATATTTCAATGAATACTTCGAGACTCGAATTTTACGACCTGATTGGGTAGAATAGTTGAAATCCATTCTTACATTGTTCATATGTCGCGGTTGTCTTCTGTCGATCTTTTTGTCGGGCAACGGATGACAGTAGTTGTAAGTTTATTTTATGTTTGTTGACGATCCCGCATTCATGAGTGCGATGCATAGATGTGGCATTAAAACATCTAGCAATGAATTCCACCGCCAAACCGGTGCTAGGGGCCGTGTGGAACTTACTTTGAGACATCATGGTGACTTCAAGATGAAGAACAACAATAAAGGTGAATTTGTTCCATTGCTTGGTTTTACCATGTATTTGTAGAGACTTTGAGTCGTGAGTAATTACTCCATATCCTTCCATCGTTTATTTAAGACAGTAATTTCATAATGATATTCTGACCACCTGTACATAATACCAACATCTCACTATTTTATTATGCTAATTTTTCGTGCAACTGACTCGATGTTTGCCCTGTGGTTGTTCATATGTTGTGGTTGTCTTCTGTTGGTCTTTTTGTCGGGCAACGGATGACACCAGTTGTAAGAACTTTTCTCTAATGATATGTCAAGTGTAAACCGGTTTTGACCCGTTAGATAAATTTCATATTCAACGTATGTTGAATAAAGCCCCGTGCTATTTCCCGCCAAATTTATTCGGAATACAATTCTTGGTGTTTATCATTTATCATTAGAGAAAAAGATTACACCACTTTATCTCAATTTTTACCATATTTTATCCACTCTCGATAGTTATATTTAAAAATTTTTAGATGCTCGGCAAGCCTCGCAATTAAAATTTTCAAATTTAACTATCTTAAGTTGATAAAATATGGTAATAAATGTGATCTTGTGGTGTAATCTATATGTATTTAAAGAGACTTTGTCTCATGAGTATTACTCCATATCCTTCCATACATAAACCATACTGGTACGCATAATACAATGCAATGTGTGTTTCTGCTGATGTTAGTGACCTACAAATTTCACATGAGCAACTCGGTTAGGTAGAAAGGTTAAAGTCCATTCTTTACCGACATGATCCACATCAACCTTATTAGTATGCATGGTACATCTAGGGATGGCAGCTGTGATGCAGGCTTCTGATACTGTCTGTAAACTTCATTTTATGAATGAACGACTCTGATAGGACGAATAATATGTGTGTCTATTCCCATTTACTGACATGTTCCAAATGTGACAAAATAATAAAAAGGTGTATGTATTTGATACGTTTTATTGTTTTACTCAAATTGTATATTGTTTTTAATCCTTGTATGACTGTAGTCACACGAAAATTGTAATTGTTACGACATATGACATTTGTCGTAAAACTGTATTAGCGTCTTTGTCAAAAATTTGAGTTTTTATTTAAGGCTTAAATATATTGTATATGTTGTAATTATTGTTAATTCCTGTGTACTTTTACGTTGGCGAAGATGAGGTGATTCATTAATGTTATCACTCTAATATATAATACATTATATATCTTAAATAGGATAGGACCAACACCAATCCCCCAACATTAATTCCAAACATTTGAATTATAATTATTTGCAATCTTATCTTTATGAATATAAATTCTTGTAATCGACAACAAAACAACTTTAGTTAATATAAACAAAGCATTTGTTATTTTGCAACTTTAATTCAACATTCTAACATTTTAGGCTAATGCTGTTGAGGGAAAAGGCTATGTCGTAGGATTAGGTTATTCAGGATGGATGTGATGTATTTTTGGAGAGCATGTAAAGTTGTGAAGGTTTGAAGGCACCTACGCAAACTCTGAAAAAGCAAGAAAGCAGAAAATGGACAAATTTTAAAAAATATATATATAAATCACCACAAATCTCGTCAATAATCGTTAAAAAAGTCAGACTTCTGGTATTTAGTTGTTGGTAGAATTGGTGTTGTACTACATGATTTATAGTCCCGTTCTTTTCTGTGCAAGTCCGTCTGGTAGAAGCTGCGTTTTTCCTCAATGTTTATGACCGTGAGGAAGAAGAAAAACATTTGTTTGACAGGTGGTGTTATAAACCATTGACCATAAACAAAAAAACTGAACTTGCAGTAACTTGCATTATTTCTGCTGCAGGCATATTCGACAAATGAAGACTATTCAGTACAAATACAAGCCAAACATTATAATTGCCAAAATAAAGTAAAAAAAAAAAAAAACATTAACAAGTTCATTGAGATCACATGACCTAAAGGATGTGAGGGTAATACCAAAGCTTCACAATAGAAAGTTACCCCTTAGTTTTATTGAATTAAGTTTTGTTACCTTTCAAATGCCAATGGCTTGTTAGGCCAGCATCGAAGTCATGTAAGACTAAGCTGATTATTCACTCGGTGACTTACAGTCCAACAGAAGTGACATCGAATCTATGGCGCACCGAAATTGCAGTAATACGAGGAAGAGAAACATGTGAATGAATTGATATATCATCGTTTATTGTCATCGGTTTGCAATTTCAAAGAACTAATTAAACAAGGATGTCGAATGCATTATTCAGGCTCCGCGCTACTATTTCTCCTTACTAATCGGTTCCGTGTTCGTAGCTGAGAATCTGAAAATATTTTGGTTTAAATGAATGGTTTGAAACGACAACTGAATTTTGAAAATTTTTCCCTAACCATTTCATCACGTAGACTTTCGATTTAATTTCTTTTTAATATTATACATTGCAGACCGACCTACGTTTATTATCTAACAAGAGACAAATCCTTGATATTAATTCAACTGCCCTTGAGACATATTAAAACATTCAGGTTATCTCTGCTTTAAATGGCGGATTCATAAATGCAGATTCATGTCAGACACAAGAATACAACAAATGTTAATATTAATAAAATGGTAATCAATACCTTTCGGGGAAGTTATATAACACTATATGGGGGAAAATATTCCAAGAAAAGTGGTTATCTGTTCATAAAGGAAGTTAATACCAAATATGGTATGAAATATGATTTAACTGTTTTCCCTGCGTAGACTTATCTAAAAAAATCGGCATATTTTTGAAAACAATGTGAAATTATTGTTAACATATCACTCTTTATGATTTATCTAAATAACAAAATACGGAAGTTGTGTGAATTTAATTTCTGCATGTCGACATCATACAAATACAAATAATTTAATTGTACAACCACATCAATACAATGGGTTTGACAAATAACAATATGATAAGACATTAAACATGTTTAACAGTTGTAAAGAAAATATCAATTTTTGAATAAACAATTATATATAAAAGTAGCAACACGGTTCACAAACAATTTGTTGTTATTGTTCATCATATATATGTATTGATCTATAAGAAAAAAGTAAAAATTTCTTAGCTAATCCCTTGCAACATTAAATTTCTTTCCTTTGTATATTTTTTGCAGCTAGTGAGAAAATGAGGTTCATCCTCTAATTCATTACAAAAGGTACACATTTTTTCATATCTTGGTATCGGTGGTTTGTTATATCTACCAGTCTCAATTTTTAGGGGGTGGGCGCTGATTCGAAGTTTACACATGGCATTTCTTAATTTTCTGTCCTTGATAAAAATCAGATACCTCTCTCTATCGTAGTGATGTTTTAGTTTCTGGTAAGATTCAAGTTTATTATTTTCAGATATCTCAATTTCCCAGTTTTGTTTATATATGAATCAAACACTCTTTGTGAAAATGAATTGATGAACATATCAAAACTAAAGTTAAATGGATTTTTCCAAATCTAAGAAAAGCCA
Source organism: Modiolus philippinarum (assembly GCA_002080025.1). Taxonomy (NCBI): domain Eukaryota; kingdom Metazoa; phylum Mollusca; class Bivalvia; order Mytilida; family Modiolidae; genus Modiolus; species Modiolus philippinarum. Next base: position 23,833 of record MJUU01044926.1, read on the forward strand.
TGATCTTCTAATAATTTTTTGACGAAAATAGCCCAATCTGATTACTTTAAAATTTCGTGAATTGATGAACAGTAAAAATCCTTCTGATCTGAACAACCTTTGTAAATTTATCCGTATAGTCAACAAAAAATAGAATCTCCGGGGTGATAACTTAATTTAAATGTATGGTTTCATATGTATTTGTGTACCTCCATGGTTATTATGTTGATCTAATGTATGTTATCAATATACTTGTACATTGTTATATTTTGTATTTCTCTGTACCATTGTAACTTGGTGTTTAGAGAATAAATAACTATATAATTGTGGTTCGTTATTATGGAATTGACTAAGGTATGACTGATAAAGTAAGTCTCTACAATCTTTAGTGGTTACCCGAAACCAGTACTTAATAATAGCTATATTAATAAATATTTGGAGTGGATATTGTCCCAGCTCTCCCCTAACAGCACAGTTGGAAGCATTTTTGTTGACTTCTTATAAGGATTTGAAAAACTTATTTTGCATCAACTCAATTGGTGAATTAGTTTTTGTGTCAAATCTCACAGCTATATAACAGTATTGGTTTTATCATACTGTTATAAAGTTTCAGCATTATATCAATATCTATATCATTTATAAATCTTGAACAAAGCCTTACGTGCTTTACTTACCAGATAAGATTTTGCAATAGAGAAGTTCCCGAAGCTGTATATTTTATACCCAAGTATAGATAACTAGCTGTGTTCTCAATAATTTGGTTGTTATAGGTAAAGGTGTGATTGGTTTTTCTACCTGATTTATTGAAGGCAATTACTTTAGTTTTAGATAAGTTAACTTTTAATCCCCATTTTTGACAGTAATATGCTAACTTATTTAGGTAATTCTGCAACCCATTTAGACAAGCAGATAGGAGTACTAGATTATCTGCATAAAATAAGCTATTTAGTTTGAAGTCCCCAAAGGTAACATAGTTATCATTGCCTTTTATACATTTGCTTAAATCATTAATAAAGAGATTGAAAAGAAGAGGGTTTAAGTTGTTCCCTTGTAAAACACCCTTACAGGGAATAAAAGATTTTGTTAGACCCTGAGCTAACTTAACTTGAGGTCTACTATTTGCATACATATTCCGAATACACTTAAGTAGATTACCATTGATACCAATATTTATAAGTTTGTACCACAGCCCCGAATGCCATACAGTATCAAATGCTTTTGAAAAATCTACAAAACATGTGTATAAAGTAATCTTATTATCTCTAAATTTCCGAATAAGACATCATCAATGACATTATTCTGATCACAAAAATTTGTGAGTCTCTCAGTGATGATAGAAATGTAAAGCTTACCCAAACAACTTGTGACTGCTAAACCCCTATAATTATTAGTATCTTGTGGGTCACCATTTTTGTGCACATGAATTATTAAAGAATGTGACCAACTCTGAGGAAATGTACCATTTTCTAATAACAAATTGAACAGTTTTATATAAAAGGGCATAAGATAAGGGATAGATACCTTTATCATCTCATTTGAAATTGAATCAATACTGGATGATTTTCCATTTTTCAATTTTCTAATTGCTCGAGTAACTTACTCAGATGAAATTGGACTGTCCAATACTGGGTTTTTGATATTTAATGCATCATAATCTTTTAGATATGTTTCCTTCGGTATTCTACTGCCGTTGTTTTGTATTCCTAAATGTCTCGTCATACTCGCTGCTACTTTGATTGTGAGTACCTAGAAGATTATCAAAGTGGTTGAATCATGATATTGGGTCTACACTATCAGTTATATTATTGTCCTTTTCTCTGACAAAGAGTTTTTCAACAAGCTTCCAAATTCTTTTGGGTTACTTTGTTGACATAGTTGAATCTTATGGAGAAGTGATTCTTTAAATTTCTTTTTTAAAGTTTTACTTAGTTTTTTAAATTTCTTTTTAAGAGAGAAAAACTTTCCCAGGAATAAAAGGGTCATTTGGATATTTATGAAATTGTTGGTACTGTTCATTTCTCGTTAACATGTTTGATAGTCCATGTTATGCCAAGGTATTCTTTTACCCTTTTGTCCTTTCTTTTTTTCGTCGTATTTTCAACAGTGAACCACTGTGAGTGTGATTGGTTAAAGACGTCACAGCATCATTGCAAGACTATGAATTAAATTCCGTCTATGTATTGTCTGTAATAGAATTTTGAAGAATTTGACAAAATTTGCTTTTCGAATCGTCTGACCAAACATGTTTTGCTGGATGTTCTCCTGAAATGTAGTTATTGTTTCGACAATTACTAGAGGTGGTAACAAATCTCAAATGACCAGAAATCATACAATGATCAGATATAGTAGTTTATGCACTGAACTTTGTAAGGATTTTAAATTGTTTCAAGATATGACAGTGTGACGGGCGTGGAGCATATCGTGCTTACCCTTCTATTCGATCAGACGATACCTCCAGTTTTTGAAGGGGTTCTAACTGCCAGTATTTTAGTTTTGTGGCATTTTTGTTCGTTTTGTCTTTGTAAGTTGTGTCAATTTGTGTTAAAGTGCCATATTTTGGATTTTTTTCTTTCAGAATTTATCCAATTTTGCATCTGTATTCGTTGCCGATGTACATTAATGTCATGGATACTTTAGACTTATTTTTTTATATTTCAGGTTATCAGATCTTGCCTCTTCTCTGTATTTGATATAGCACATAAAACGATATCGTTGTTGTCCTTAAGGGCATATACTAATGTTACTGTCCAGCGTGTAGTTTGTACAGTGATTTTTTAACAGAGCAAAAGCTGCTTAGTCATGGATTTGTTCAACCTATGTTAATTTCACCCCTTAAGAAATTCTATGGCCGTCACCACAACATCATTGAAGGTATGACGTGTCAGTATCCAAAAAGAAAGTGGACATTTTCAGCTATATTCACGTCTTCCCGGATCTGACTACCGACCGGATTGACTCACTGCCAACAAAATTTAACAACAATGCTGTTTTTATATCCTTTATGAATAAGTTTGTTCAACGGATTAATAAGTTTCGAGGGACAATTTTTGAATTTATGCGCTTTGTAAATGATATTCCAATGCTCATATTTCAGAACGGCCCCAGCAACGGTTTGAGCGTCTATGTTTGCTTTTACTCATGGGTGCGAGATGGTCAACAAACATAAGTGAAACAGTTTTCTTCTATTCGCTGTCATCCGTTGCCCGATGAAAGCCCAACAGAGGACAATCACAACATATACATCATATGAAAATTAACAGGGTCCTTATCGAGTAAATTTGCTACAAAATTTGGCATAATTAGAAAATTTGGCACAATAAAACAGTGAAATGTTGGCATTTTATACAGGTTTCAGAATAACGTTATGAAAATCACAAAAAAAAAAAATGTTTTATTTTCTTTTTTACAAAACTAGATGGAGTATAGCATTGTGGTTACAAATAGCATTTCAAATACTGAAGTGAGTGTCTTTTGTAAAATAACTCCATTAAATTCATGGTGACTATATGAATCTAACACCAGGGAGAGTGTCAAACAGAAAAATCTTTAACACCAGGGAGAGTGTCAAACAGAAAAATCTTTAACACCATGGAGAGTGTCAAACAGAAAAGTCTTTAACACCAGGGAGAGTGTCAAACAGAAAAATCTTTAACACCAGGGAGAGTGACAAACAGAAATATCTTTAACACCAGGGAGAGTGTCAAACAGAAAAATCTTTAACACCAGGGAGAGTGTCAAACAGAAAAATCTTTAACACCAGGGAGAGTGTCAAACAAAAAAATCACTGACATCCATAGGTATTGAAGTACTCGGACGAAGCTTACTGAGTCCGAGACGCTAGAAATCTTACCCTAGGCGTCCTATTTCCTTTTATCCAGCACTTCCACTGGTGTTTGATTATTTTCATCCCCTGCAGCATCGGGGAGAAACGCCGAATCGCCATTGTTGACACCAGTGAATTACTTCCCGTTTCCCAACGTCATAATGCATGGAACACGCGTCTGAATCCGAGGTTATTTCGATTCCAAGTATTTAAGCCTTTATGATGTGTTTTGATTCAAATTTTGTCTTTTGATTCTATTCAAGTACACTGAGTTGAGTTTATTTGCTGGAATAAACACACGTAGCTTGTCTTACATCTCCTGTGTAAGACACTGTGTAAGACAGAAAAATCTTGTACCACGAAAACAATGGATTCCCTTGTCCAAGGTGGGAAAAATATACATCTTCCCCTTTACCCCAAAGTTCAGAAAAGGAACGATCTGTTTACAACTGTATGATTCCAATTGTTATTGCAACCTCCAATCTCAAGAGTCAGCACCATGAAAAACCAGCTATTTCTCAATAAATGCTTGTTGTCGATTAATACGCTCCGCTCCGAGGTAAAATAGGACTGTACATGGTGGCGTCAAATTCAGTGACTACATTCATTGAAATTGGAGTAGTTTTGGATTAGTTTATGAATGTAAAAACGCGGCCTTTCATCGACAAACTTTACATAAAAGTCATTTTGCACGTGCCATAAAACTGGTTTAACCTGCCATTTCTTTTGAAATGCATGAAATCAGGACTGTACCATTGCGAACGATATTTTTTCTAGTGATTTCCCACCTGCTTGGCCTTTTTTCCTCTTGGACTTTGGCTTCTGACAATTCTAGTAAGCAATTTCGTTATTACCCCCATTTATTAAGTTTGTAAGTGAGTCGGCAGCGTTTACAGATCGAAAACTCCAAAATCACTTTAATTCCTATTCTATGAACAATTTTTTACGGATAAATAACAGAAATACCGAAATCACTGTGAATTTATTTTCTGCATATGGCCATTTCGACAGATCAGATAAAACATTTTGGAAGCGCATAAACCGAAAACTTGTAAACCTGATAGAGAACAAATAACCAAAAAGATCTAAATGAAAAACCAAAATCAGCCAATGAAAGAGCTATGCAACAAGGAGATACTCCTTATGTTTTTAGTTAAAAAAATCTTAAATTTAGATATTGCAAGTTTTCAAATAAAATCTGTTTACGGGTAAACGAACCGAAGTACTGACTACTTGGTTGGTGAAAACTCTTGGGGACCAACAGTCCATTAGCAAACACACCGTCCAAGTGGAACCAAATAACAAAATGTGGTAACAAATAACAAAATACCAAAATTCGACAACTTATGTCTCTTCGGTGCAGATAAAAATCAAAACAATTGGAAACCGTAAACCAACAAAATCTGATTGACAACAAATAACCAAAACGATTTAAATGAAAAAGTCAAAATTATCTGTCGAAAGGGTAAAAGGGCTATCCATGAGGGAGATACTCTTTAGTTTAAGACTACATTTTCTGAAATTAAGATATTGTAACTTTAAAAATAAAATCGGTTTTAGCGTAAGCATCGAAGTACATTGTACTGACAACTTGGTCAGTGAATACCCTCGGGGACTTACAGTCCATCAGCAGAGGCATCGACCCAATGGTAATTAGAAAATGTTCAATTTCTGCTTTAGCTGATACGATTGTTTTTTGCAATGTTTAATGTGTATTCTATATAAATTTGGAAAGAAAATGGCTAAAATAGAGAAAACATCGGCCTTAGGTCTAGAAAAAATCTAGCCTTATTTTCGAAACAGAACAGACATTTAATGGATTAAACATTTGTGATGTGGTCTCATGTTCATTCACTCCATATCCTTTCGTAAAATATTTAATACAGGAGTCTGTCTTTTAATGCAGTATGGAGTTGGTAAAGCAATTCCCCGTGTTGATGTGTGCTCTTTTTTTTCTTAGATATGGTCTACTTGTAAATGAAATTATATCTCATGTGTACACTTTGTTTATAACTATTTTCTCTAATTTCTATCCAGTTTTCACATTTCTTGAACGATGTGGAAACATTTGTTCTCCGCTCTAGGGGAGAACAAGTTTCATGAAATTTCCCGCCATATTTATTCGGAATACAATCCTCGGTGTTTTTCGTCCAGTCATTAGAGAAACAGTTCCCACAACTTTAACACTTTAATTATGAAATTTCTCAAATCTCGTTAAATAAATTTTCAATGTTTAAAAGCTCGGCAAGCCTCGCTTTCAAACTTTTGAAAAATTTATTTAACTCGATAAGAAAAATTTTATAATCAACTAGTTCTCGTTATGGAAACTATATATCTAAATTTATGTAAATTCTTAAACATACATGCATTTTAAACATTTTTTTGAAATTGTCGATTTCCTATGTTTGGGTTCTAGTGTTGCTGATGAGGAATTAATTTCCGAAATGGCCATACAGCTCATTAAAATTATTGCAGTTGGTGTTAACATTTGTAATATGGTCTCATGTTCATTTACTCCATATCCTTTCGTAAAATATTTGGTGGGGCTTTATCAAAACATATCATTGTAGCGACGACAAAATCGCAACATAACCCATATGTCAAAACAGCGACACTTTGAATTTATTCAGTTTTGTTTGAAATATCGTTAATCAAAATTGCGACTTCAAATTTTCTTTGGTCTTGATACAATTTTAAATCCAAATTTATGTACTAGGTAGATCTGGCTATATCCAGTATAATTTATCAGTCTAGTCCATTGAAATCACCAATAAATATATCGACCTAAAATCTGCTCAAAGATTTATTCAAAAATAAAAAAAAACTTACTAGTGGGTATGAATCATTTTCAGTTTGCCATTTCGACGACTAATGTATCAAAATCAAATCATTTGGAAGAAAAAGCCGAAAGCTTATAGAAAAAAATAACGAATAAGACCCAAATAAAAAGCACTAGAGATATACCCTTTCCTGGTTTTCCGTACATTATATGTAAATTTGGGCAAACGTCTGGATTCAATAAACAACGGTAGAAAAACCGCAGGAAAAAAGCACAAATGGGTCCACAAAAAGACGAAAGACCAAAGACTAGACCTACCCATAAAGCATGCAAATATCACAATTATAACACTAAAATCTAAAGAACTCACAGTGTGAACTCTGAAAAAACTAAGTGGCATCAGGGTGCTCCGGAATATGTATCCTGCTTGTCACACTGTAAGTTAAAGAAATGGTGAAAATGCTTACTTCTTTTCAAATTTCAATATTTATGGATACTATTTTTTTACATTTCACCAAAGTAACTGTAAATTTACATTCTTCAGATGAACATTTCGGCAAGTTATGTCTCTTCAGTGCAGATCAAAATCAAAACATAACGTAGACCATAAAACGACAGAGGTGTACAATTTGATGGAGAGCCAATCGGATGTAAATGGAAAGCCAATCAGCTAAGCAAAGAAGTTATAGAAAATATAGCGCAAGTTAGTACCCCCAAAATAGTATCTTGGTCTCTAGCACAACAGATATATTATGGAAATACACTTACTTTAGAAGCCCTAACTATTGATGTGGCTAAGATTTTTAATTTATCTTTGCTATTTCTTATGGGGTTTACTTCATCTTCAGAAACAAATGAAAAATTAAAACAAACACGTTATTTTCACCATGTTGCGTGTTAGTTTATGATGATATATTGTGAATTAAATTACATATAGATTATATTAGCAATTCTACGGTATCTAATTACTATCATCAAATACAATGGATTGATTTTTGTTACATTAATCAATATAACACTTGCACTACCAGGCACAGATTTAAAATTAGTCTTTTTTAAATAGTTTAATTAGTGAAAGTAAACATTAAAGAATACAAGGAGGGAACAAACTCCAGGAAACATATATATTCTTATTTCTGATAAATATTGTTTTAATGTAGGTGCTTGTTACTTTCTTTGAAAATCACATAATTTTAATTTTGCAATGTTTTTATGAGAAAGCTGCTCGTCAGTGTATTTCATCACGTTACCATGAAAAGGTGCGAAGTAAATGATATGTTTTATTTCCATAAAACTAGTAAATACGTGCCGTTTTAAATTCTGAGATTGTCTCTTGAGATAGTCCCCTTGCGGTTGTTAAATCTACTCACTCTTACACCTTATTACTTTAGAATTTTAGAACGGTTAGACGGAAAATTTTTCCCTCCAACCCACCCATTCATTTGGTCGTATATCTTGTGACGGCGGATATTTTGTTTTGGTTTTGCAGTCCGCCTTTAATATTTTGTATAGGTATATGTTATTGCTTGTATGATTCTTGTGTATGTATATTCGGCCAAATAAATATAGCCTCTTCTCCATTTTGTTAAATATGAAAACTAATTACTATTAATATATTACAAATATATTAAATAATGTCTCTGCCACATAGAGCCAAGTAATTGTACACGTATTACTACCAGATGAAATATGAAAGCTGAAAGCAACTTTTACTATGGTTGCCCGTGAAGGGATTTTCATGATTGAACAACGTGTTCTGTCTATTATATATGTTCCAGACCATACGTGTATTTGGACCGTACGCGTACGGTCCGGATCGTATGCGTATACTCATATGGTCCGACCATACGCGTACGGTCGGACCGTATGAGTATACGTGTACGGTCTGCTACGAGCTGGACCATACGCGTATTTTTAGACCGTATGAGTACAAAGAAAATGACAGACACTATGTTGTGCATTCGTTATTCAAACAAAGAAGTAAGTTACAGTCAAAACTAATAGCACTAACTACAACTGACAACGGTATAAATTATTAGGTCTTTATAAAAATTATAAATGAAATTAGAAGCAGTGACTTAAAAAAAAAATATTTTCACATTTTCACACAAGTTTTAAAGTTAATACATAAACTTCATTTTTACATTCAGAAGTTTTGTTCGTGAATTTTATTCGACCGTCCCTTTACGAAATTTTGGGATTTGCACCCTTTTTGGGTAATTGGGAAAATGTTTTTGTTCCTTATAGGTGGTATTCAATGATTTTTTTCCTCGCGATTTTTAGACAAGAAGACCATATATTTTATTTCAATTAACATTCCATTTATTTTTTACGAAGCACAAGTTTTTTTTTATTCTTTTATCTTAAATAACGTTCAATTAATAAGTCAATTTTATAAAGGCGTCTCCAAATTACAGTAAAGTAAATTCTCATTTTTCTCTTATATTTTCTTTAAAATAACGATTTTTAGAAGATTTGTTCCTAAACATAAGAGCTTAATTCATTACATAATATTGTATACGACAAACGTAAACAACGATAGGAACTCGGGACAGGCGGACTTTGTACCGACACTAGCAAAAGCCAACGACAGGTTTAAACCGGTTTATGGGTACTCAAACCTCCCTTTTTGCTGTCCCATTCCCTTATAGTATAATAATGATACGAAAAGAGTCCAATGCAGGTAGGCTTCTAACTCCATGACCACCATCTTGAAAGGAGAGAAAACAACAATACGTCATTTTGAAAGATGG
>MJUU01044931.1:2930-40518 GCA_002080025.1 Modiolus philippinarum
AAACCTGGTTTTAGAGGTCACCTAGGGGAAGAGAGAAAATTGACCGCATAAGACAGGTGGCTGCTAAATTAAGGTTCAAAATAACTGAATGAAAAGGAAATGGGAAATTAAATTGTGGCTGTTAAAACAAGGTTATTGCTTAATCAAGGTGACCGCATAGGCAGGTTTGACTGTATAAAATACAAGACAAGAACATTTAAGACATACATACGATATAAAAATGTTGTTTTGTCATATTAGAAGTAAGGCAGATCTTGATAAGCTATTTTGCATGTTATCAAAAATTCATAAACATAATTAAATATTGTAAAATTCTTAGAAGCAAATAGATCTTTACTCCCACATAGCAGTATATTGGTGACATAATCTTTACAATAGCGTACAAATATATCAAAATTAACGTTTGGACACAGTAATTTTTCTACATTTTTAAATAGATCCCTTCTTATCAGATCATAATACGGTCAGTGAAGAAAGAGGTGATCAACAGTTTCAGGTTACAACAACTGCAACTGCGACTTGGTATTAAATTATACTTTAACAAATAGTCATTTAATCCACTTAATCCTAATAACCACATCCCTTGTACCTTCAGTAATCTATTGCAGTTGTTTGACAATATGTATGGAAATTAACTGCACTGATGAGACATAAGTTGTCGAAATTGCTATATGCAGAAAACTTAATTTACAGTAACTTCAGTATTTTCTTATTTTATATAATTACCATCAAAATTAATGACATGTACTAAACATGATATTTATATGCCAATTACTTTTATATTTACATTTACTTTCGGTTTTATTGGAGTTTACACTGTAAGTGCCTCGGTTTTTAATGTCACGTTGTTTTTCTGTGTTTTGTAACTGTCTAATGTCATTGTTGTTCTTTGTTTTCGTTATGGCCATGTCACTGGACTTTGATCTTTGTTATTGCCAATCCTTTGGTTCTTTAAGTACTCTACTGCTGTTGTTACTTACCCATCGTTAATTAAATGGTAGATGTATTTGTCGTTAGCCTGCACTGATGGTTTTGTGAAACATTCTTTCAATCTCATTTTAACAGCGCTATCACGTGCATTTGTCTGTGCTTTAACATACACAAAATCACCAACCGAATATGACAGTGCATTTTTATCAAGTTCATACACATATTTTGAGTCGTTGTAATATCTAAGTTCAATTGAAAAGTGTCCATTTCCTATTGCAGTATGTACTCCATGATTTGGTTTCTGGTGACCGTTGCCTAAATTATTGTCTATTTCTTCACTTTTGGACATATTACATTCCACTTCAACTTCGAATACATACTGTCGAACAATGAAGCTGAACAAAGGATCATGAACAGCATATATCAACTTGTTGGAATAAATAACATTATTGCTGAGTTCCTGTAATGGGAACAGACATTTAAGAATAGTATTGACTGAAGTCACCTTGTTAAGAGTATCTGCTAAAAGAAAAAATGTAAAACGTAGCGCTGGATTTTCCCTTCAAAATCATGCAGAAGCTTACTCTGTCTGATCAAGATTTTAAATTGGATCCGTGTCTGTCATCTCTAAGTTAGTTTTCTTTTTTTCTGTACCGTACATACTTTTTAGTATTTGATGTCTTTGTATGTTTGAGTTTCTGATGTTGTCCTTGTCTACAGATTATACCTTTTTAAAGACTGATAGTTCGGCCTGTATCTATTTCAGACATTTACCTATTTTAACTTTTTCTTTATCTTTTCTGCGCTATATGGATATTATATAAAATGCTTTTTAATGTTAAAAGAGCTGAATTTTATTGCACTACAGTGTTCTTTTTCGTTTGGCAAAGTAAGATGCCTTCTTCTTTGAATTCTTTTATGATTTTGAAACCGGTTTAACCCGCCATTTCTTTTGAAATGCCCGTATCAAGTCAGGACCATTGCGGTCGACAATTTTTTGGTGGTTCCACCTGATTTGTCTTTTTGTCTCATGAATTCAGCTCTTGACAACTCTGTTCGGTAATTTTGTGATTACCTCCATTTACATGTACTTGATATTAATTACCGAATATTTTTTCACAATGTGAAAGTATTCCTTTAAATATGATTTTAATCACAGTCAAAAAAATCCACCATGCGTAAATATAAATCAAAACTCGAATGTACAGTTTTATATCTTTAACTTGAGCCTTACTCATCCCGTTCAAGGAAAAATATTAGAAAAAAAAGAATGTTCTCATCTGTGTGTTAAAGTGATATAATCAAATTACTGTTGATGAATTAGGAATATTTTATGAAAGGATATGGAGTAAATGATGCAATCTAATGATGATTTTACAATTAATATTTAACTTACCAAACAGGAAGATACTCCATTTGATATTATATAAAATGGACGAAATGTGATCACAGTAAATGTACCCCAATATTTTTCAACATCGTATATCTATAATAAATGTGAAAAAAAATCATACCAATTTTTGAGTTCCACAAGACGTATACTCTTGTTTAAATATAAGGTTTTCCCCTGATCTGTTTCCAGAACAGCTATGCTCTCCCAAAAATACATCACTGTCTTTGAAATCTGGATATTGCAGTACTAACAAGTATTTTTGAAGTCTTATGATCCAGTTGTTTTCTAGACATGTGACTGTTACATACTTCTCAAATGGCATCTCTATAAATATAAAAGTCCATTTAATGGGTCTCATTGATTTTTACCACAAATCAATTGTCCAATGGAATCGTAAATATTTACCAATTAAAGTATGCAGGTACTGAGTCAACTAACGGCGACTGAGATTAATCAGTTAAGTGTGTTTTTCTATAATTTGAGACTTATAATGGAGATTTATTATTCTGTTTATCTACTGATTTCGTTAATGAAAAGCATTTTTCAACCAAAAACTGGAATCATATTTAATTAGATGCCATTTATTTAAACCCTACATCCATATCCTAATCGTTAGTACGAAATTTTTAATTTTGGCTTAACAGCTAGCCTATGGGTGGCCATTTGTATACTTTATTGATAAGGAGTGCTACTAGTGTTTCAAAGACCATACCTAATCGTATAATTATGATTTCAAAAATCCATTCATATAATTTTGCCTTGTCGATTGCTCGCACTTTCCCATATCAACAGTTTACAAGTGATAAGCTGATTAGAAATGACGCACAGTTAAACCCCACCCGGGAAATCACTCAGTTTCTGATCTCAAATCCACTGGGTCTATGCCTCCGCTGGTGGACTGTAAGTCCACGAGGGTATTCACCAACCCAGTAGTCATTACTTCTGTGCTGGCCCGAAAACCAATTGTTTTGAAACTTTCAATATCTGAATTTTGCACAATTTTGTTTAAAACTAAGGAGTATCTCCCTCCTGCATAGCTCTGTCCTTTGCTGAAATTTGGCTTTTCTGTTAAGATCCTTTTGGTTATTTGTTCTCTATCAGCTTTAACCTGTTTGTTTTTCGGTTAATGAACTTCCAAATGTTTTGTTTGATCCGCATTGATAGACATAGCCATTGATAGACGTCTTTTTCTGTTCTGTTACGAACGAGACTTCATGAAAAAACTTCAAAACGGAACCATACAAAACAGTGATAATCTTATTTCTATTTTCAATAATAACAGCAGGTATATTGACGATATCCTTACTATTGACAATCCCCAGTTTTTAGATTTTGTAGACATGATTTACCCCCAAAAGCTGAAATTAAATAAAGCTAATAATGATTCCAAATACTGCCCTTTTCTAGATCTAACTATCATTATTGATGCTGGCAAAATAATAACTACAATATATGATAAAAGGGATGATTTCGATTTCACTATAACTAACTTCCCTTTTCTTGACGGCGACGTTCCTCAAGCTCCATCATACGGGGTGTACATTTCTCATCTAGTACGATTCGCACGTGTTTGTACTACTCTTGACGATTTTAATGAACGTAACCGTACTATCACAGCGAAACTTTTACAACAGGGTTACATATTTCAAAAGTTGTTTAATGCCTTTAAGAAGTTTTATAACAGATATGAATATTTAATATCTAAATATGGCGTTACTCGCAAACAGCATATTACTAAGGGCATTTCTAATCCCCGTTTTTATGGTTATGTTGTTAAAAAATGCAAGAAACTAATAAAAAATTCAGTAAAGCTGAAACGTAACTTACTTTCTTTGCGTAATAGGGGATATTGACAAGAGACTCTGCTTGCATCCGTTAAATTAGCTTCGAGATCTAGTGACCTGAAAATTTTACATACATACTGGCCTCTCACCGATACTGCCGATGTCTACTGAAATATATGATGATTCTTGACTAAATCCTGCGGGAAGTTTTGAGGTTGATTTTTCTTCGGTAGTGCGACAGTGTTCTACCAGCAGACTAGGCTCCTTTACCTAGCCGGCAGATTAACGGCGAGCACCCCTTGACTTATCTTTCAAAATTACGTATTGTCACATACTCTCCTTTCAAGATTGTGGTCATGGAGTTAGTAGTCTACCTGTATTGAGTTTTATTCGTATGTTTACTATACTATAGGGAAACGGGACAGATAAAGGGGAGGTTTGGGTACCCATAAACCGGTTTAACCCTACCACTGGCTTTTGCTAGTGCCGGTACCAAGTCCGGCTGTCCCGAGGTCCTATCGTTGTTTATGTTTGTCTTTTGTCTTATTTGTGCTTTTCCTGTGTAGTTCCCTAGCAGATTATGGCATGTTATAATAATTTTCAGCCATTGTAGGTGTTTCCTGTTGTCCCTTTTATTTCATTGTCGAAATGCGCATATGCAGAAAATAAATCAACAGTAACTTCGGTATTTTATTATCGTATAATAAAACGATTATAATACAGTGATGTATTTACGAAAAAAATCGTCTTTGATGACTTGCATATATTTCTATATGATCAGCAGCTGTGTAAAATGTCGGGCTTTTCAAATTATTAGTAATGTAAACATTATTGACTTTATCGTATGACTTAGTATCATTTTCCCTGTCTTTTCATACATCATTAAGATTGAAAAAATCCTACCTATTCCAACAGCACGTCCTATCAATTTGTATATTGGAAGTGGCTCCTCCTGTGAACTACCCGTTGTTTTGTCACCCTTTATTGTTAATAAAACATTTGGTTTTATTCAAGTTTGATATTCTTTATTGACAATATTATCCTTTCTATCATTTTAATGAAATCCCTATTTGTTGTAAAAAGGTTATAGGTCATACTCGAGTCCAATACAACAGGACTTATAGATGAACTTATATTTCTGATGAATTTCATACGTAGCGTAAGAAATGTGCAATGAGGTTTTTTCCTCTTGTGACTGCTAAGTCAACTTGGAGCTACGCTCGTTAATTGACAAAAAGCGAACAAAAGCATCAAATGAAGGGCATACATATGAACGAATAAACGGTGAATGTCAAGAGACACAGTCTCTACAAAAACATGATAAATGCAAGTAAATACAAGCAAATTTTTTTGTTCACCTTGAAGTCATCGTGAAGCCTTCAATCTTGAGCATATCTCATTGAAAGTTTAAGAAGTCCCACAGTAACAGACACTTGCTAGATGTCAAAAACTGTTACCATTACATCCATTTCTGTTTTTGATTGTGAATTCGGGATCTTCAACAAACAAATGTAAGAATCCGGGGTATCACCCTAACAAACAAAATAATCCGTTGCCCAACAAAGGAGACAGACGACAATACATCATATAAACGACCAAAGGGCTATCATCGAGTTGATTCAAACAAATCTTGGCAAAAATGGGACATGTGGCATTTAAATTATACATATGACCAGAACAGTTCAATGTTCCGATTACTATAGAAAGCATAAAGTAAGAGATTTTCGAATTACGGAAAGTCTCTAACCTTATCCTACTTTCTAAAGTATACGGAACTCCTTGAATATCCCGCCATGTCCAGAGTTATCCTTCTTCGGCCACTTCTATTGATCGAGGTTGAATGCAAGCGAGCAAAAATTCGCTTGTGTGACAATTACCGTCTGGGATGTATATGTTCGTTAAGGATCCGACAAAACGAGGAATGTGTCACACTGTAGGGTAAGTGCAAGTTTTATTGATTTTCAATCAATTGCTCCCAGCATGTACCCCATAAACAGTGACTAAAGTTGGCAACCTTTCGCTTCGCTCTATATGTCGAAATGCACATTGATAGTAAAATAGGAAATTGACGATAGATAAATGTTATATTAGTACAAAATTGCAAAAATAAATGGCCAATATTGAAAAATGGAGTAAATATTATAAAAAGGGGAGAGACCATGGGGGCCCAATACAGGGTCCTGTCCGCAAGCACCTGTGATATGTTTTACAAATTTAATGTAAATTTTTTAATAATGCAATTTCTATTTATTGCTTTTAAAACTTTCAAAATTTAATGAATCCAAAATAGAAATTTGGTCAGTTTCCCTTTGCTTTTATAAATAGAACGAAAAAGGGTGTCACATGTCTCCATGGCAATGGCAAATTATTTTTACCATAATACTAAAAAGAGTGGTTGGTAGCAATTTTGAGCAATATCCTAGATGTCGTCTTGTAGCAAAAATGCTTTGAAATGATAAGAAATTTTGCACCAATATTACCGATGATCACACCTAGATGTTGCCATGTAGCAATAAATGTCTTAGAAATGAATAGGGTGATTTTGCTAGCAATGTGGAAAGGTTACCAACGACTACATCGTAATTGTGATTATTGCATTCAATGTCTTTGAAATAGTTACAGCATTCTGCTAGTAATATTACCGACCAAACAAACTTAGATTGTGTGTATGTTTTCGTATTGTAACTGTGTATCAAAATCCAAAATTTTCGTTTTGATCATTATTCGAATTCGGCGTATTCGTATGCTTTTCCCTTTCTTAAAAAAAGCAAACTATATAAAATACTACATACTATGGCGTCAACTATCACATGGCACATGGCATATAAAGACACTTGGCACATGGCACATAAAGTCACTTGGCACATGGCACATAAAATTATTTAGATAATTAGCATAATTTCAATTTAACTGTAATATGTCTTCCGCCTAAACACCACAAGGATTCAAATGCTGATCAACCTAATTTTTTGTCAAACTTGTAACGGTCACATTGTTTTGTTTCGATTGCACAGTGCTGGAAGTATCTGTTCAAAAATTGCACAAGTCGCTCATGAGTTATTTTTTCCATTTCACTATTACCGTAAATAACAAATACCGAAGTCACCGTAAATTTAGTTTCTACATATCAGCATTTCGACAACTTACGTCTTCGCAGTGGAAATCAAATTAAAACATTTCAAAGACCAGTAACATATGAAAAATCTGATAGAGAATAAATAACCAGAAAGATCTTAATGAAAGCCAAAATCGAGACAGAACAGAGCCATACACAAATAACTAATTTGATGTGATATTTGGTGAGAATAAATAGTTTGTTCGAGATAAACATGAAGATAGATACTTTTCTAAACAAAATAACCCAAGCCATCCCCGCCACCTCCCCTGATAATCAAATTGTTGTTCCCTTAGCTCTAACCCAATTTTCTTTCTAAATTTAAGATATTGAAGGTTTCAAAACAAAAGTTATCGTAATCCAAGTTCTTCTGACTAATGATTGGTTAGTTAATACTATCGGAGTTCAAACAGTTCAACAGCAGAGACATCGGCCCGATGGTAATAGATAACGAAAATCCGAGGTTACTTAATATTTAGTTTCTGCGTATGGCCATTTTGACAACCATGCATACAAGTTGATAATTGTACATGGCGATGCAGGAGAGTATTCACACAAAATGTGCGAATATTTAAATTAGAATGATATAGTATTACCTACAACATTGCAAATTGTCGTAGTGAATTTCTTGTAGTTTTTTTTTCTGCTGTATGGATTCACTAACTTATGACATGTAACTTCGATATTCGTTTCAAATTTAGTCTCCTAGATCCCGAAGACAACAACCATAGCTCTCTAATGCTTGTCCATAAGTATGAATATGCGAAAAGTATGTCAAATAAAAATTTATGAGCATATGAAAGTGGATATGAATTAAGCCCCGTTTTGTCATTTATAGATTTTCTTAATTACTTGTAATTTTAAAACTGTATTCGTCTTGGATTTTTACTGCCGCCAACTCTAATTTTATACCCGTAAAAATCAAATGAAATTAAAATTATTTGCGATTTTGAAAAGAAAGAAAAAGTAGAGGTTGTCGGAACGACAGCTATCCCTGCACTCCCTGTTTGACACAGGAAACAGTTGTTTTACCCCTGGGCATAATTTTTCTCAATATTTTGAAATCAAACTATTGATAGTCATTATTTTAACAAAAAGAATTTCAGGATATATGGTTGTTAGGCAGAATTCCAAAAGAGAAGTCGTCTTTGAGACTTTCAGGAAATTTACGAAAATCGGAATCAAATATTTTTGAAATCCATTTATTTAAAATGTTTGTATGCAACTTAAAAGTTTATTTTAGTATGGTTGCTAGGAAAAATTCCAAAAAGTAAGTGCTCTTTGAGACTTTCAGGAAATTAAACACACTTGGAATCGCATTTTAGAATTTTAATTATTCAAAATCTCATTTTCTACCAAGCAATTGCTAAAATACATAATTATATGCTCAAATTTAAAAAAATATGAGTCTTTGATATCTTCAGGAAATTTACCAAAGTTGGAACCGGAATCATTATTCCGAAAGCTTATTGGAAATGTACAGACTATATGCAACAATTCTGCATAAAGATTTTATCCCTAAATCAAAAAATGTAGAAGGAGTTTTTGTCACATGCAACATATGTCAAAATCCACATCTTTGGGCCTTTGTCAAAATCAACATCTTGTGGCTTCTTTTTGAACCAGGATAAAGATAAAAAAAAAAAATCCGAAAGCTTATTGCACATCTACAGACTATATGCAACAATTCTACAACAAAATTAAATCCAGAAATCCATAAATGTAGGAGGAGTTTGTGTCACATGCCACATGTGTAAAAAAACTGACATCTTGGGCCTCTTGTTTGCACCAAAAGCAATATAAAAAATCCGAAAGCTTAGTGTGCATCTACAGACTATATGCAACCATTCTACAACAAAATTAAATCCCTAAATCCAAAAATGTAGGAGGAGTTTCAGTCACAAGAAAAGTGTGACGGACGGACGGACAGACAGACAGAGGGTATAACAATATCCCTGAACTTTCTTCGAAAGTGCCGGGATAACTAGTAGTTTTGTGGTCATTGTTGGCATAGTCAAGTAGCCAGAGAACTTATCAGAATTCAAACTTATCTGATTTATTTTACGTTACAAGTTGCAAACATATTGTCGGTATTAAGCAAAAGAAAAACATAGTAAGTTAAAAATTATTGGACTGTTTAAGGATTCTAAACCCTTTGTATTTTATTTGAAAGCATTAACATTAGTCAGACATCTAAAAGTATAGTAAACAACACTTTTCTTACATAAATTCTTTCTTTGTCTTGTGAAAAATAGACATTGCATGTGCAATTATATAGATCAATATCGTCCCGTGGTAAATCATTTCACAACGGCAGTGAAATAGAATACCAAAGAAATAAAGGAGCGGTTATTACGAAATTCAATGTCCAGAAACATGGCAAAAACGAAAACAAGACGTTAGACAGCTACAAAACACAAAAACAAAAACACAACATTCAAAACCAACTCACACTGTGGATTCCCATGAAACTGAGAGTGACATCAGGTGCTCCAGAAGGGTTAGCATGTCCTTTTCTGCCAACAATACCCGTCACACTTTAAGCGAGGTATAAAAGGTTTTGAAAGATCTGTTTGATAGCTGATTGTTGAACGTCATTTTCCTACCCCCAGACAAAACCAATAAAAATCCATAGTACGTGTTTCTACTCTAGCCCTAAAACAGCACCAAAGGTAAAAATTATTTAAAAAAATCTGTAAATTACTTTAGCATTCAGACAATAAAAGGACAAATCGGTACCACAAACATAACTAACGAAGACAAAACTAATATACAGGACAATACAAAATACTAACAACACTGACACTGTGAACCCCATAAAAACCGACATCAGGTACTCCAGAAGGGAAAGCATGTCCTGCTCTATTCGGGAAGAAATATTGAATCGCAAGCACCTTATAACCAAATTCATATTTGAAGCTTTTTATAATGATTTTATAAATACATGTTACACCAAGATAAATATACATTTATTTTCGTATTTCATCTGACAGTTACCATCTACAGTTTCAACAATAAAGAACCGATCAGTAAACAACACTACTGTATTCATCTAGCAACATTCATCTCAGTTTTTATTTACAAGTTTTTATTTACAAGAATTTGAAAATAATTGTCCTGCGATTGCTTGGTAAAATTACACTGATATTAAAGTAAAACAACGAACGATTAATATTTTTTATAAGATTCGTAAATCGGCGATCAGTTTCTGCACAGGTTTCTGATTTTTAGACATTTATATGGACTTTCGATATTGTGGTTTGTAACTATTTTTTGTTTTTTTTTCTTTACTACAATCGAACGGTTTTCATTAGAATCTAGAAATTGATCCTGAAGTGATCTGAAAAAAAATGTTTGTTTTATCCTGCATCAAAAAATAATATTTATTGAAACTGTTTTTAACTTTTTAAAAAATCAGCTCGCGTTACAATACGCAGAAGATGTATTCGTTGTTGGTGACTTATGCATTTTCAGTCGAATTTAAGGTTAATGAGGACACCGGACCCAGAAAATAGTTTACCATTTAAATTTCTTTGTTTTTGGATATATTGTAGTACTAAAGTAGTTGTTTGTTACGTGAAATTTTCAAACCCCCTTACCATGCTTTTTCTCGAGATATATAGGGCAAGAGTTACCTGCCCCTTGGTATTCATGGGCATTTACATAAACGATAAATTAGGACAGACTGTTATGTCCATGTTGTTAGTGGGAGAAAAATGACCATCAGTGGTATAAGCTGTGTCTATTGTATATGTGATAACATAGAATAGACTTCGATCTTGTAGCTTGTAGCTTCAAAATTGCCACAATACTCCCTTAACTTGCAATTTTTTTACGCCTTTTTTGGCCCTCGCCGGACCATATTTCTTGCCACAAAAAAAAATTGTGTCATTTAAAATTTGATTTTTTTCATTGAATATATTATTTGAAATCACAACAATAATATATTAAAAAATCAATATAGCAAACCAGGCTTTTAAGAGACCTACAAGCATTCGAAGTTGACAACATTGCCCTCCTCCCCTAAAAAATTTGCACTCACTAGTACAAAAACCGGAAGTGATGTCACCGACTGTGCTTGTAGCACCAAAAACAAACAACTATAGTCATGTCACTGTATAAGGTCTTCATTGGACCAGAACAGGAAGTTGTAGGTTGCACATCCCGAACCGAAAGTATTTTCTTGTCTACTGTAAGCATAAATTCAAAAATTTGTCATTTACAAATTCTTATTTTGTGACATAATTCGACACGTGACCCCGCAGGAGTTCTAAAGAGATAAGGTAGCATGCATACTGGACCGGAAGTAACGTGTATTTCCCGTTGGCCGCCATTTTGACCGGGCATGGCCTTCTATACTGTATATAGGTATATTTTGGATTATATTGACATTATGAAGTAGTTGATATTTCTCATATTTTCTTGTTCCAAACTTCGTGTTTCGTCATCTTTATAAAACAAGAAATCAGAAGTGGCTCTTTCTAGAAGTATTTCTGTCAGGTCTGGATCAATTTTTTTGGAATGGGAGATAGTTTATGTTGTTTAAGGGTAATTATTTCCCTTTTTTCTTATTCTTTTGTGTGTATTATTTATTTTTTCTAAACTATATCTCTATTTTATTTAATTTTTTGCAGTGACTTCTCTCTGTTTAGCACTTTACTGTGTTATTGTATTATTATTTTCCCCTTTTCTCACCTTATTTCGAGATCAACTTCCTTTACCATCCCATTCGGAGCAATTTGAATTTTTTCCCGCCATTTTTCTGTTTCCATGGCAACGGTTGCCATTTTGATATTTTTATGACCAAAACCCGTTTCTACACATGCTAAGTAACCTTCCTGTCAAATTTCATTCAATTTGGTGCAATCTGAAATTTTCCCGCGTATTTTTTGTTTCCATGGCAATGGTCGCCATTTTGATATTTTTAACACTCAAACTCTTTTCTACACATGCTAAGTAGCCTTCCAGTCAAATTTCATTCCATTCTGAACATTTTAAATTTTTTCCCGCCATTTTTCTTGTGTGATCACGTGACAGCTGTCCTCATTAACCTTAATGCTGACGTCTTTGTAAAAAAAAATCAATTATTTGGAGATGAATGATACGTCATATAAAGAGCAGCATTGATGTATTAGTTCTACTGCATAAAAATTCCAAATGTTTGCATGTCCGACTCATCAGATTTTTTCGCATACAGAAAATAAATTAGGTGTTGAAATGGAAAACCTCATCCTTCCATTCAGGTGTTCTTGGTTCACTTCCGTTTGGGGGAACGTACTTGTACCCAGAACAACTGACTTGGAAGGATGCGTCGACTTATTCTCCTTTCCCAACATATAGTATCTTACTAATTTTATTTTTAATTAACTCAAATAAATTTTGAAAGACGGCTATTTATATCGGATCTTTCAAATTTTCCGAATTACAGTAATATTAGATGAAAGAAATATTTTTAATTTCGGAGATTAGGTATATTTATACTGACTTCACAGTAACTTTTATTTTATGTTATTGTTTGTGGAAACAAGACGGTGACAAAAAACTCAATTTAAAGATATTATTCATATTCCGTGGTACTGAATATAAAATGATTATATAGTGTTTTTTTTTTAATCATACGGAATTAATATCGTATGAACAATCTGATAAGATATTTTATGTTCGGCCCTTTTTCGCACGTTGATAATCTAAAATTGCGTTATTTGTTTCCTTGTTACATTGCGTTCAAACCAAATAGGCATCAAATCGTTTTCGATGCGTATATGTACGCGTGATCGCAGTATATAGAAATATATGAAAGGATATGTAGAGAATGCACATATGACAAAAACGCACACGATACATAGAAAATTCCAGTCTGTCAAGGACAGGGCTTTTATTCCTGTCTTCTATATATTCTAAACAAAGTATGTTTCATGAACTTTAGTATGATTTCGAACCCAAAGTGGTTTTTGTGGTTGTCAATGCAATGAAAAACATACACACATAGAAATTAAAGTGACAAAAGAAAAGAATAACAGGAATATACCTAAAATTGAAAAAATGAAAGGTTTTTAAAAAACTAAATGAATTGATGCCTCAGATTGATGCTTCACCTTTAGAACGTCAACATATTAAGCATAAATGTTAGCCTTTTTCCGACAAATATATATCGCAAGACATGAAATGAAATATTGCACATGAAGTATAAAAGGCGTTTGAAAAGATGACGTCAACTTTAGAACGTCATTTCTCGATAACGTTGTCGTATGAGATTTTAAAGTCTATGAAAACTGCAAGTTCCGTTTCCGGTTTTTGTCATATACTTGCAGATTTCATACGGGGTTTTACGTGTTTATGAGATTTTAAAGTCTATGAGATTTGAAGTATGCGCCGTACGACGGAAATATTTAAAGTTTAAAAATATGATTTTTATATATAATTTTACCTCTATATATGATTGATTTATTCAGCTGTTAAAAGAATTAACATGACAAACCATTAATTATAAGAATTCAGAGGTTGACAGGGATAGTGGGGATCAATTCAGTTTTGCAGTAAATTGACTTTCAATATTGAGACACAACTTTATTTTAAAAAAAGTGAAAAATGTATGCACTTGTAAACAACCAGTAGGCAACATTTTTGCATTTTACTTTGGGGGGGGGGGGGGGGGGGGCTTACCCTTTGTAGAAAAAAAATATTTAAACTCAACAAATTATTTGTAATTTCTATGTGAAGGTAAATTATTATTTCTATAATTCAAATACTTCAAATCAATATTAAATATTAAACGAATGCATTCGGCATTTTTATATTTCCTTGCAACTATTTAATAATCACAGCCATAATATCTGCAAGCATAGGGTCTGAATGAAATTTTTAGACCCAACCTGACCACAGATAGCTATAAATTATAATAATGATTAATCTCAACTATTTTCACAGCCATGAAATCTGCAAGCATAGGGTCAGAATGATAGTTTGAGACCCAACCTGACCACAGATAGCTGTAAACTAAGTGATCATAATTATCAATTGCAACTATTTTCACAGCCATGAAATCTACCAGCATAGGGTCAACTATTTAATAATCACAGCCATAAAATCTGCAAGCATAGGGTCTGAATGAAATTTTTATAGACCCAACCTGACCACAGATAGCTATAAATTATAATAATGATTAATCTCAACTATTATCACAGCCATGAAATCTGAAAGCATAGGGTCAGAATGATATTTTTAGACCCAATCTGACCACAGATAGCTATAAATGATCATAATTATTAATCGCAGCTATTTTCACAGCCATGAAATCTGCAAGCATAGGGTCAGAATGATATTTTAACACCTAACCTGACCACAGATAGCTATAAATTATAATAATGATTAATCGCAACTATTTTCACAGCCATGAAATCTGCAAGCATAGGGTCAGAATGATATTTAAAGACCCAACCTGACCACAGATAGCTATAAATGATCATAATTATTAATAGCAACTATTTTCACAGCCATGAAATCTGCAAGCATAGGGTCTGAATGATATTTTAAGACCCAACCTGAGCACAGATAGCTATAAATGATCATAATTATTAATCGCAGCTATTTTCACAGCCATGAAATCTGCAAGCATAGGGTCTGAATGATATTTTAAGACCCATCCTGACCACAGATAGCCATAAATGATCATAATTATTAATCGCAGCTATTTTCACAGCCATGAAATCTGCAAGCAGAATGTCAGAATGATATTTTATGACCCATATTGACCACAGATTGAAATACAAAATCATAATTAATTGCAACTATTTCCACACCATTGAAATCTTCAGAATAAAATTTTTGGACCCACCTATCTTACAAATAACAGTATATTGTTACAAATTTTCACCACCATAGCTATGCAATTTGCAAGTCTTAAGAAAATCAACCCATATAACCATTGAGGTTCATTATTTTTCAAAGCTTGCAACTTTTAACATTGCCAATAAATTAGAGTCATATTTGACACATTTCCTACAGCAATTGATTTGTTAATTATAATAACCAAATTATTTTTCTGCCTGTTTTAGGTGACCAAACGGTCATCGGGCCTGGGCATCAGGTTTATGCCCCTGAATTGGAAGGAACTTTGAATATATTTCTTTATGCAATACAATTATTTTCTTTTTAGTTTTTAAATATCTAAATCCTATAATCCATTTCCCAGCTGTTTCCCTCAAAATTAATAATCACCCTTCACGCTGAATCTACATGGGACTAATATAATCATATAACTGAATAGTCCCAGGCCGAATCAAAAGACTCAAAATGAAGGATGTTTCAAACAAACCAAAATTGATAAAGTATCTATAGAAATACAAAAGTTCTATAAGCCTATAAATGACTTTAATGCATTTTTTACTTTAAGGTTGAAATCGGCACGACTGACAACCGCGATGTACTTTCAGTTTCGCTAGAGTACATAATTTAATCTGAAAGAAAATTAAGACCAATAGTGCTTATTGTGATTAAGAAAATGTAATGCGCAGTTTGAATAAACAAAGATTTCCCGCACATTTTATAATTCCGGAACTTGCAATTCTCATGCCGGAAGTTAACACGGCAAAAATCGGAACCGGAACCTGCAGTTTTCATAGACTTTAAAATCTCATACGACAACGTTATTGCCGCATCTGGTCTCATTTTATAGCAAAATATACATGCAAAATATTCAATCCTGTTTAATAATGTGTTTTTACATATTCTCTTACCAGTAGTCGCTGTGATTCTACTTGGAGTAGTTGTGGTTGCAGCTGAAGTTGGTGAAGTTGCTGTTGTTGCAGGTGTAGTTAGTGTAGTTGTTGGACTGGTTGTAGTTGTGGTTGTTGGTGTTGTAGGTGTGACTGTTGGTGTAGTTGTAGGTGTAGTTGTAGGTGTGGTTGTAGATGTAGTTGTTGGTGTGGTTGTTGGTGTAGCTGTAGGTGTGGTTGTAGGTGTAGTTCTTGGTGTGGTTGTTGGTGTATTTATAGGTGTAGTTGTTGGTGAAGCTGTTGGTGTAGTTATAGGTGTGGTTGTTGATGTAGTTGTAGGTGTGGTTGTTGGTGTGGTTGTCGTTGTAGAAGTAGTCGTCGGTGTGGTTGTCGGTGTAGTTATCGCTGTGGTTGTAGTTGCAGTTGTACGTGTAGTTGGTGTAGTTGTAGTTGTAGGTGTAGTTGTCGATTTATTTGTAGGTGTAGTTGTAGGTATTGTAGGTGTAGTGGAAGATGTATTTGTAGGTGCAAATGATTGTGTAGTTGTTGGTGTGGTTATCAGTGTAGTTGTTGGTGTAATTGTTGATGTAGTTGTTGGTGTTTTTGTTGGTGTAGTTGTTGGTGTAGTTGTAGGTGTTGTTGTAGGTATAGTTGTTGGTGTTGTTGTAGGTATAGTTGTTGGTGTAGTTGTTGGTTTAGTTGTAGGTATAGTTGTTGGTGAAGTTGTTGGTGTAGTTGTAGGTGTAGTTGTTGATGTGGTTGTTTGTGTAGTGGTTGGTGTAGTTGTTGGTGTAGTTGTCGGTGTTGTTGTGATTGTAGTTGGAGGTGTGGTTGTCGATGTAATTGAAGGTGTGGTTGGCGGTGTAGTTGTTGGTGTAGTTTTAGGTGTGGTTGTAAATGTTAGTATTTGAATCCTTTTTGATACTACTATGTCATCGATTCCAACATATCCCCTAAATCCTCGGAAAACAATCTGCAAAAGAATTGCTTTACAAGTAAGAGACCATCTCAAACAGTATACTATTTTTGTGAAAAATACAAAAAATCTTCGAAAAGGAAGAATTTAAAAATGAGAAATGTTCAATCTCCTTCCTTTTGAAAATGGGAACGATGCACACAGACTAATAATTATAAATAAGGTTTAATGACTGTGACTACAGTTCTGTTTAAAGAATCATATTGCTGCTAATGTTTAGTATCAGTGTTAGCATATATGATTTTAGCAATATTTTTTTAGATTATTGCACTTTATCAACGAGCAAATATACTTCTTGTATATTCTTTCAACTTGACCTTGTAGTTGTAGGTGTGGTTGTATGTGTAGTTGTAGGTGTAGTTGTAAACGTACTTGTGGGTGTAGTTGTTGGTGCAGTTGTATATGTTGTTGTAGGCATAGTTGTGGATGTAGTTGTCGGTGTTGTTGTAGGTGTAGTTTTAGGTGTAGGTGTAGTTGTAGGTATAATTGTTGGTATGGTTGTCAGTGTAGTTGTAGGTGTGGTTGTTGGTGTAGTGGTGTTGATGTTGGTGTAGTTGTTGGTGTAATTGTAGTTGAAGATGTGGTTGTCGGTGTAGTTGTCGGTGTAGTTGTTGGTGTAGTTTTAGGTGTGGTTGTAGATGTTAGTATTTGAATCCTTTTTGATACTACTACGTCATCGATTCCAACATATCCCCTTAATCACCGGAAACAATCTGCAAAAGAATTTGATTCAAAGAATCATATTGCTGCCAAGGTTTAGTATCAGTGTTAGCATATATGATTTTAGTAATATTTCTTACATTATTGCGCTTATTCAACGAGCAAATATGCTTCTTGTATTTTCTTTCAACTTGACCTTTCGTTTTATTACATGACATGGTAAAAAGTCAATTATTATAAACAAAAATTCATCACATTTGTGTTGTGTTTTCGTTGAATGATAATACGCATCTGCAATTCGTACGAAACCGAAGCAAAGGAAGTAACGCGTCTATCGAGCACATAAAGGAGGATAATATTGTTTATAATATTTTTGGTGTGGTGGTAGGTGTAGTTGTAGGTGCAATTGTTGGTGTAGTTGTTGGTGTAGTTGTTGGTGAAGTTGTAAGTGTAGTTGCTAGTGTAGTTGTTGATGTAGTTATAAATGTAGTTGCTGGTGTAATTGTTGGTGTGGTTGTCAGTGTCGTTGTTGGTGCAGTTATAGGAGCAGTTGTTGGCGAAGTTGTAGGTGTAGTTGTTTTTGTAGTTGAAGGTGTAGTTGTAGGTGTAGTTGTTTTTGTAGTTGAAGGTGTAGTTGTAGGTGTAGTTGTGGTTGTTGTTGTAGGTGTAGTTGTAGGTGTGGTTTTAGGTGTAGTTGTAAACGTAGTAGTTGATGTAGTTGTTGGTGTAGTTGTTTGTGTTGTTGTTGGTGCAGTTGTATGAGTTGTTGTAGGCATAGTTGTGGATATAGTTGTCGGTGTTATAGGTGTAGTTTTAAGTGTAGGTGTAGTTGTAGGTATAATTGTTGGTGTGGTTGTCAGTGTAGTTGTAGGCGTAGTTGTAGGTGTGGTTGATGGTGTAGTGGTTGGTGTTGTTGTTGGTGTAGTTGTTGGTGAAATTGTAGTTGGTGATGTGGTTGCCGGTGTAGTTGTAGGTGTAGTTGTCGGTGTAGTTGTTGGTGTAGTTTTAGGTGTGGTTGTAAATGTTAGTATTTGAATCCTTTTTGATACTACTACGTCACCGATCCCAACATATCCCCTTAATCCCCGGAATCAATCTGCAAAAGAATTTGATTCAAAGAATCATATAGCTGCAAAGGTTTAGTAACAGTGTTAGCATATATGATTTTAGTAATATTTCTTAGATTATTGCGCTTATTCAACGAGCAAATATGCTTCTTGTATTTTCTTTCAACTGGACCTTTCGTTTTATTACAGGACATGGTAAAAAGTCAATTATTATAAACAAAAATTCATCACATTTGTCTGGTGTTTTCGTTGAATGATAATACGACATCTGCAATTCGTACAAAACCGAAGCAAAGAAAGTAACGCGTCTATCGAGCACATAAATGAGGATAATATTGTTTATAATATTTTTGGTGTGGTTGTAGGTGTGGTTGTAGGTGTAGTTGTTGGTGTAGTTGTAGGTGGCTGTTGGTTTGGTTGTAGGTGTAGTCGTAGTTGGTGTTGTTGTAGTAGTGGTTGTCGGTGTTAATGTAGATGTAGTTGTAGCTGTAGTTTTAGGTGTAGTTGTTGGTGTGGTTGTCGGTGTAGTTATCGGTGTGGTTGTAGTTGCAGTTGTAGGTCTTGTTGGTGTAGTTGTAGTTGTAGGTGTAGTTGTCGATTTACTTGTAGGTGTAGTTGTAGGTATAGTTCTAGGTGTAGTTGTAGTTGTTTGTGTAAATGATGGTGTAGCTGTTGGTGTGGTTGTCAGTGTTGTTGTAGGTGTAGTTGTTGATGTAGTTGTTGGTGTTGTTGTTGGTGTAGTAATCGGTGTAGTTGTTGGTGTATTTGTAGGTGTTGTTGAGGTTGTGGAAGATGCAGTTGAAGGTGTAGTTGTTTGTGTAGTTGTTGGTGTAGTTGTAGGTGTAGTAATTGTTGTAGTTGTTGGTGTTCTTGTAGTTGTAGTTGTTGGTGTAGTTGTAAGTGTAGTTGCTAGTGTAGTTGTTGATGTAGTTATAAATGTAGTTGCTGGTGTAATTGTTGTTGTGGTTGTCAGTGTCGTTTTTGGTGCAGTTGTAGGAGCAGTTGTTGGTGTAGTTGCAGGCGTAGTTGTTGGTGTAATGGAAGGTGTAGTTGTAGTTGTGGTAGTCGGTGTAGTTGTAGGTGTAGTTGTTACTTTAGTTGTAGGTGTAGTCGTAGGTGCAGTTGTAGGTGTAGTTGTAAACATAGTTGTTGATGTAGTTGTTGGTGTAGTTGTTTGTGTTGTTGTTGGTGTAGTTGTTGGTGCAGTTGTATGAGTTGTTGTAGGCATAGTTGTGGATGTAGTTGTTGGTGTAGTTGTTTGTGTTGTTGTTGGTGTAGTTGTTGGTGCAGTTATATGAGTTGTTGTAGGCATAGTTGTGGATGTAGTTGTCGGTGTTGTAAGTGTAGTTTTAGGTGTAGGTGTAGTTGTAGGTATAATTGTTGGTGTGGTTGTCACTGTAGTTGTAGGCGTAGTTGTAGGTGTGGTTGTTGGTGTAGCTGTTGGTGAAATTGTAGTTGAAGATGTGGTTGTCGGTGTAGTTGTAGGTGTGGTTGTCGGTGCAGTTGTTGGTGTAGTTTTAGGTGTGGTTGTAGATGTTAGTATTTGAATCGTTTTTGATACTACTACGTCATCGATTCCAACATATCCCCTTAATCCCCGGAAACCATCTGCGAAAGAATTTGATTCAAAGAAGCATATTGCTGCCAAGGTTTAGTAATAGTGTTAGCATATATGATTTTAGCAATATTTTTTTAGATTATTGCGCTTGATCAACGTGCAAATATGCTTCTTGTATTTTCTTTCAACTTGACCTTTCGTTTTATTACAGGACATGGTAAAAAGTCAATTATTATAAACAAAAATTAATCACATTTGTGTTGTGTTTTTGTTGAATTATAATACGACATCTGCAATTTATACAAAACCGAAGAAAAGGAAGTAACGCGTCTATCGAGCACAGAAATGAGGATAATATTGTTTATAATATTTTTGGTGTGGTTGTAGGTGTAGTTGTAGGTGTGGTTGTAGGTGTAGTTGTATTTGTAGGTGTGGTTGTTGGTTTGGTTGTAGGTGTAGTCGTAGTTGGTGTAGTTGTAGTAGTTGTTGTCGGTGTTAATGTAGATGTAGTTGTTGGTGTGGTTGTCAGTGTAGTTGTCGGTGTAGTTGTATGTGTTGTTGGTAAAGTTGTAGTTGTAGTTGTCGGTGTAGTTGTAGGTGTAGTTGTAGACGTAGTTGTTGATGTAATTGTTGGTCTAGTTGTTGGTGTAGTAGATATAGTTGTTAGTGTTGTTGTAGGTGTAGTTGTTGGAGCAGTTGTATGTGTTGTTGTAAGTGTAGTTGTGGATGTAGTTGTTAGTGTTGTGGTAGGTGTAGTTGTAGGTGTAGTTGTTGGTGTTGTTGTAGGTATAGTTGTTGGTGTAGTTGTTGGTGTAGTTGTAGGTGTTGTTGTAGGTATAGTTGTTGGTGTTGTTGTAGGTATAGTTGTTGGTGTAGTTGGTGGTTTAGTTGTAGGTATAGTTGTTGGTGAAGTTGTTGGTGTAGTTGTAGGTGTAGTTGTTGATGTGGTTGTTTGTGTAGTGGTTGGTGTAGTTGTTGGTGTAGTTGTCGGTGTTGTTGTAATTGTAGTTGTAGGTGTGATTGTCGATGTAATTGAAGGTGTGATTGGCGGTGTAGTTGTTGGTGTAGTTTTAGGTGTGGTTGTAAATGTTAGTATTTAAATCCTTTTTGATACTACTATGTCATCGATTCCAACATATCCCCTAAATCCTCGGAAAACAATCTGCAAAAGAATTGTTTTACAAGTAAGAGACCATCTCAAACAGTATACTATTTTTGTGAAAAATACAAAAAATCTTCGAAAAGGAAGAATTTAAAAATGAGAAATGTTCAATCTCCTTCCTTTTGAAAATGGCAACGATGCACACAGACCAATCATTATAAATAAGGTTTAATGACTGTGACTACAGTTCTGTTTAAAGAATCATATTGCTGCCAATGTTTAGTATCAGTGTTAGCATATATGATTTTAGCAAAATTTTGTTAGATTATTGCGCTTTATCAACGAGCAAATATACTTCTTGTATGTTCTTTTAACTTGACCTTGTAGTTGTAGGTGTGGTTGTATGTGTAGTTGTAGGTGTAGTTGTAAACGTAGTTGTGGGTGTAGTTGTTGGTGCAGTTGTATATGTTGTTGTCGGCAAAGTTGTGGATGTAGTTGTCGGTGTTGTTGCAGGTGTAGTTTTAGGTGTAGGTGTAGTTGTAGGTATAATTGTTGGTATGGTTGTCAGTGTAGTTGTAGGTGTGGTTGTTGGTGTAGTGGTTGGTGTTGTTGTTGGTGTAGTTGTTGGTGTAATTGTAGTTGAAGATGTGGTTGTCGGTGTAGTTGTCGGTGTAGTTGTTGGTGTAGTTTAAGGTGTGGTTGTAGATGTTAGTATTTGAATCCTTTTTGATACTACTACGTCATAGATTCCAACATATCCCCTTAATTCCCGGAAAACAATCTGCAAAAGAATTTGATTCAAAGAATCATATTGCTGCCAAGGTTTAGTATCAGTGTTAGCATATATGATTTTAGTCATATTTCTTAGATTATTGCGCTTATTCAACGAGCAAATATGCTTCTTGTATTTTCTTTCAACTTGACCTTTCGTTTTATTACATGACATGGTAAAAAGTCAATTATTTTAAACAAAAATTCATCACATTTGTGTTGTGTTTTAGTTGAATGATAATACGACATCTGCAATTCGTACGAAATCGAAGCAAAGGAAGTAACGCGTCTATCGAGCACATAAAGGAGGATAATATTGTTTATAATATTTTTGGTGTGGTGGTAGGTGTAGTTGTAGGTGTGGTTGTTGGTGTAGTTGTTGGTGTAGTTGTAAGTGTAGTTGCTAGTGTAGTTGTTGATGTAGTTATAAATGTAGTTGCTGGTGTAATTGTTGGTGTGGTTGTCAGTGTCGTTGTCGGTGCAGTTATAGGAGCAGTTGTTGGCGTAGTTGTAGGTGTAGTTGTTTGTGTAGTTGAAGGTGTAGTTGTAGGTGTAGTTGTGGTTGTTGTTGTAGGTGTAGTTGTAGGTGTGGTTGTAGGTGTAGTTGTAAACGTAGTAATTGATGTAGTTGTTGGTGTAGTTGTTTGTGTTGTTGTTGGTGCAGTTGTATGAGTTGTTGTAGGTATAGTTGTGGATGTAGTTGTCGGTGTTATAGGTGTAGTTTTAGGTGTAGGTGTAGCTGTAGGTATAATTGTTGGTGTGGTTGTCAGTGTAGTTGTAGGCGTAGTTGTAGGTGTGGTTGATGGTGTAGTGGTTGGTGTTGTTGTTGGTGTAGTTGTTGGTGAAATTGTAGTTGAAGATGTGGTTGTCGGTGTAGTTGTAGGTGTGGTTGTCGGTGCAGTTGTTGGTGTAGTTTAAGGTGTGGTTGTAGATGTTAGTATTTGAATCCTTTTTGATACTACTACGTCATAGATTCCAACATATCCCCTTAATCCCCGTGAAACAATCTGCAAAAGAATTGTTTTACAAGTAAGAGAGCATCTCAAACAGTATACTATTTTTGTGAAAAATACAAAAAATCTTCGAAAAGGAAGAATTTAAAACTGAGAAATGTTCAATCTCCTTCCTTTTGAAAATGGGAACGATGCACACAGACTAATAATTATAAATAAGGTTTAATGACTGTGACTACAGTTCTGTTTACAGAATCATATTGCTGCCAATGTTTAGTATCAGTGATAGCATATATGATTTTAGCAATATTTTTTTTAGATTATTGCGCTTTATCAACGAGCAAATATGCTTCTTGTATATTCTTTCAACTTGACCTTGTAGTTGTAGGTGTGGTTGTATGTGTAGTTGTAGGTGTAGTTGTAAATGTAGTTGTTGATGTAGTGGTTGGTGTAGTTGTTTGTGTTGTTGTGTGTGTAGTTGTTGGTGCAATTGTATATGTTGTTGTAGGCATAGTTGTGGATGTAGTTGTCGGTGTTGTTGCAGGTGTAGTTTTAGGTGTAGGTGTAGTTGTAGTTATAATTGTTGGTATGGTTGTCAGTGTAGTTGTAGGTGTGGTTGTTGGTGTAGTGGTTGGTGTTGTTGTTGGTGTAGTTGTTGGTGTAATTGTAGTTGAAGATGTGGTTGTCGGTGTAGTTGTCGGTGTAGTTGTTGGTGTAGTTTTAGGTGTGGTTGTAGATGTTAGTATTTGAATCCTTTTTGATACTACTGCGTCATTGATTCCAACATATCCCCTTAATCCCCGGAAAACAATCTGCAAAATAATTTGATTCAAAGAATCATATTGCTGCCAAGGTTTAGTATCAGTGTTAGCATATATGATTTTAGTAATATTTCTTAGATTATTGCGCTTATTCAACGAGCAAATATGCTTCTTGTATTTTCTTTCAACTTGACCTTTCGTTTTATTACATGACATGGTAAAAAGTCAATTATTATAAACAAAAATTCATCACATTTGTGTTGTGTTTTCGTTTAATGATAATACGACATCTGCAATTCGTACAAAAAGGAAGCAAAGGAAGTAACGCGTCTATCGAGCACATAAATGAGGATAATATTGATTATAATATTTTTGGTGTGGTTGTAGGTGTAGTTGTAGGTGTGGTTGTAGGTGTAGTTGTAGGTGTGGTTGTAGTTGTAAGTGGCTGTTGGTTTGGTTGTAGGTGTAATTGTAGGTGAAGTCGTAGTTGGTCTATTTGTAGTAGTGGTTGTCGGTGTTAATGTAGATGTAGTTGTAGCTGTAGTTTTAGGTGTAGTTGTTGGTGTGGTTGTCCTTGTAGTTATCGGTGTGGTTGTAGTTGCAGTTGTAGGTCTTGTTGGTGCAGTTGTAGTTGTAGGTGTAGTTGTTGATTTATTTGTAGGTGTAGTTGTAGGTATAGTTGTAGGTGTAAATGATGGTGTAGCTGTTGGTGTGGTTGTCAGTGTAGTAGTAGGTGTAGTTGTTGATGTAGTTGTTGGTGTTGTTGTAGGTGTAGTAATCGGTGTAGTTGTTGGTGTATTTGTAGGTGTTGTTGAGGTTGTGGTAGATGTAGTTGAAGGTGTAGTTGTTTGTGTAGTTGTTGGTGTAGCTGTAGGTGTAGTAATTGCTGTAGTTGTTGGTGTTCTTGTAGTTGTAGTTGTTGGTGTAGTTGTAAGTGTAGTTACTAGTGTAGTTGTTGATGTAGTTATAAATGTAGTTGCTGGTGTAATTGTTGGTGTGATTGTCAGTGTCGTTGTTGGTGCAGTTGTAGGAGCAGTTGTTGGTGTAGTTGTAGGCGTAGTTTTTGGTGTAGTGGAAGGTGTAGTTGTAGTTGTGGTTGTCGGTGTAGTTGTAGGTGTAGTTGTTACTTTAGTTGTAGGTGTAGTCGTAGGTGTGGTTGTAGGTGTAGTTGTAAACATAGTTGTTGATGTAGTTGTTGGTGTAGTTGTTTGTGTTGTTGTTGGTGTAGTTGTTGGTGCAGTTGTATGAGTTGTTGTAGGCATAGTTGTGGATGTAGTTGTCGGTGTTGTAAGTGTAGTTTAGGTGTAGGTGTAGTTGTAGGTATAATTGTTGGTGTGGTTGTCACTGTAGTTGTAGGCGTGGTTGTAGGTGTGGTTGTTGGTGTAGTGGTTGGTGTTGTTGTTGGTGTAGTTGTTGGTGAAATTGTAGTTGAAGATGAGGTTGTCGGTGTAGTTGTATGGTTTGGTTGTCGGTGTTAGTATTTGAATCCTTTTTGATACTACTACGTCATCGATTCCAACATATCCCCTTAATCCCCGGAAACCATCGGCAAAAGAATTTGCTTCAAAGAATCATATTGCTGTAGGTGTTGGTCTAGTTGTTGGTGTAGTAGGTGTAGTTGTTGGTGTTGTTGTAGGTGTAGTTGTTGGTGCAGTTGTATGTGTTGTTGTAAGTGTAGTTGTGGATGTAGTTGTCAGTGTTGTGGTAGGTGTAAACGTAGGTGTAGGTGTAGTTGTTGGTGTGGTTGTCAGTGTAGTTGTAGGCGTACTTGTTGGTGTAGTTGTTGGTGTTGTTGTAGGTATAGTTGTTGGTATTGTTGTAGGTATAGTTGTTGGTGTAGTTGCTGGTTTAGTTGTCGGTGTAGTTATCGGTGTAGTTGTTGGTGAAGTTGTAGGTGTAGTTGTTGATGTGGTTGTTTGTGTAATGGTTGGTTTAATTGTTTGTGTAGTGGTTGGTGTAGTTGGCGGTGTTGTTGTAATTGTAGTTGGAGGTGTGGTTGTCGGTGTAATTGTAGGTGTGGTTGGCGGTGTAGTTGTTTGTGTAGTTTTAGGTGTGGTTGTAAATGTTAGTATTTGAATCCTTTTTGATACTACTATATCATCGATTCCAGCATATCCCCTAAATCCTCGGAAAACAATCTGCAAAAGAATTGTTTTACAAGTAAGAGAGCATCTCAAACAGTATACTATTTTTGTGAAAAATACAAAAAATCTTCGAAAAGGAAGAATTTAAAAATGAGAAATGTTCAATCTCCTTCCTTTTGAAAATGGGAACGATGCACACAGATTAATAATTATATATATGGTTTAATGACTGTGACTGCAGTTCTGTTTAAAGAATCATATTGCTGCCAAGGTTTAGTAACAGTGTTAGCATATATGATTTTAGCAATATTTTTTAGATTATTGCGCTTGATCAACGAGCAAATATGCTTCTTGTATTTTCTTTCGACTTGACCTTGCGTTTTATTACAGGACATGGTAAAAAGTCAATTATTATAAACAAAAATTCATCAAATTTATGTTGTGTTTTCGTTGAATGATAATGCGACATCTGCAATTCATACAAAACCGAAGCAAAGGAAGTAACGCGTATATCGAGCACAGACATGAAGACCAATTTTTTATAATATTTTCAAGTTTCGTTTCAAAATCGGTTCTACCTGCACAACTGCTCTTAACTTTTAAGCGGATACACTCAGGTGCCGGAAAAGATTTCTGATAAGATATTATAAGCAAAGTGTACGTTACACCATGAATAAACTGCTTTACATTCGGTTAGCTCGTAATCTGTACCATGTAATAGTTCTCACCCCTGAAGTGTTTCAGTCCGGTAAATAGTTTTGACGACTAAAATGACCCAATTTATATTCAAAAATGTTCAGATCAAGGTCGTTGATCAATGAATCACAGTAAAGTATAAAAATTTTAGTCTTCAATAAATTTCTTTCCATAAATCGTTTAGCAAATACCCTCTCTAGCATTTGAAGTAAGTGAGAACCAAATCGTCAGTCAAAAACGAACAATCCAATGACAATGGCAACGTCAGAAAAACAAAGAAACAAGGACGCTACATGAGCACGGCACAGAAAAGAAAATGAAGACACACATGTAGACAGGAATAAAAGCCTTGTTTTTGATAAACTGGAGTTTTCTATGTATCGTGTGCGTTTTTGTCACATGTACATTAACTCCATATCCTTTCATTTTCCCTATATATTCAAAAAATGAACAACACGGACCAAATAAAAAAACCATGGGTGATAAAAGGTGCACCGGTAGAGTGAGCATCTCCCGCTTCTTATAAGACACCCGCCGTGTTGAACATGTCAACTCCGGTATTAAAGTCAAATCCGTTAGAGAAAAAACAAACTTTAGTGGCAAAGAGAAAGATCTGTTGTCATCTGGGAAACAGATATCCCATAGTGGTCCAAAGATCGTGATGTCGATTGTGAAACTTCTGTAGTGATAACCCCGGGTTATGGGTAACATACTCTTGCTAAATTGGCCTATTTGTAAGCAACCGAGCGCTTTCAAGGTAGTCACTGTATCGACTACAGGCACTTGAGTGGCGAATGAGTTGGAAGATGTAAACTCTATATGCCGGTGCTTTTGGAATGTTGCTACAAAGAAAAGGGAACTTGACTTTTGGAAAAGTGAAGTCATCGCGTTTGTCATATAGCCTAGTTTGAAGTGTACCTCTGTTGTCAAATTCAAGATGAAGGTCATGGAACGAGGCTGATGTGGAAGCATCTGTAGTATCCTTAATTTCGAGCTCTTTTGGATAGATAAGATGAAGAAAATCACCAAAGCAAGGGTTGTTTAATGATAAAATATCATCTATATAACGGAAGTTGAAATTAAATGATTGGGCCAGTTTTTATATGTATTTTGAAGAAGCCCTTCGATGAATTCAGCTTCATATGAGTGGAGAAACAGATCGGCTAAAAGAGGTGCACAGTTTGTGCCCATTGAAATTCCGATAGTCTGTTGAAAAACAAGTCCTCCAAACTGGACAAATATATTGTTGATCAGAAACTCAAATATTTTAATCACTTCTTCCTCTGTATATTTTTTTCTGAGATTCTGAGTCGTATTTCACAAAGTATGCTTGTTCTCTGCCTATAACAATGTACTTGTATCTTCGTTCGCGGTTTTGGGGAGAAACATCTATCAATTAAATCTTTCAGCCGTGATTTCAGTTGATTATGAGGACTTTTAGTATAAAGCGTGAAGGAATTTTAGTATAAAGCGTGGAGGAATTTTAGTATAAAGCGTGGAGTGGTCAAAAGGTTTTATTTGAAATTATTAAAAGTCGCATATAAAATATAGATATTTTTTTTTACTTTTTGTGATCACCAGTGGGTCATGACGTTCGGTCAATTGCGACGGTCTGTAGATTTTACCAAACGATACAATATATAAAATATTGAAAAAATTGAACAATCTTACATTAAAACTAGAAAAGGATGATCTGATAATCACAAAAGATGCCCCTACCCAATAGGAATCTAGATACCTATTTGTCTGACCATTAGGTTTTTACGTTAGTACATGTATAAAGAAAATAAATTAAACTTTGCCCGTACCTAATTGTGAGAGATACACAATACCGAAGTTACGCTAAAATGAGAAACATGTTCACAAAAATTGTAATTTTTCTCTGAGGTGAACACAACTTATGTGAATCATCAACGACCTAAGACATTAATAGATTTCACATTATTTACGGGTCAAGAAATTGATGTGTAATCTGAAAACTTATCGCTGTGAAAAATTAAACTACACTTGTTTTTCCATTGAAAGTTACATATTCACAAAATAAGCAAACTCAAGTTATCATTTAAAAACCATAAAAATTATAGATTTTGTGTAATTCAAGGGCAAGAACTCAGTAACGTAAAAACCAATCACAATGAAAATCAAATTTGACCTGTACTTTATAGTCAAACCATGTTAAAAAAATATAAACTATCTTGCAGAGCAAATTCAAGTAATTACCCAGATTCATAAAATTTAGATTTTGCACAATTCAATGACAGAAACTCTGCAATGCAAAAACCGATCACATTAAACTTGACCTGTATGTTATAGTTAGTAACACTTTTACAAAATGTTAAAAATCTATTTAAAAGCATACTCAGAATTTATAAAAAATACAGATTTTGTATAATTCAAGGGCAATAACTTTTAAACACGAAAACCCGATTACGGTGAGAATCAAATTTGACATGTATTTTATTAAAAGTAGCATTGTCCCCAAATTTTTAACTGTCTTTCAAAGCAAACTCAAATTATCATCCGGAAACCATAAAAATTTACCGAGTTTGAGTAATTAAAAAGAAAAAAAACTCTCTAAAGCAAAATACGACCACAATGACAATCTGTATTTTATAATAAGTACTATTGACCAAAATATTAAAACTTTCCCTCAAAGCAAACTCGAGTTATCATCCGGAAACCATCAAATTTACAGATTTCGTCTAATTCAATGGCACTATCTTTGGAACCCATATCCGATCACAGTAAAAAATAAAATTAGATCTGTATTTTGTGAATATTAACTTGTACCAAATTATTAAAATTTTCCTTCAAAGCAAACTTAAGTTATCGTCCGGACACCAAAGTGTGACGGACGGCCCTTTTAACCCTCTCACCCTTTTCATCGATAAATTTCTATACAGGTAGTGTCATCCAGACGATGATTTTCCTGGAAATCAAATTGATATCGTAACAATAACATAGCTATGGCTTCTATAGCTCCACACTTTTGCCGAAATTTTCTTCCAGTTACTAAAGTGAATATTTATTTAAAATGATAATTTTAGCAAATTTCAATTCTGTTTAGTACAAGTTTAAAATATATTACGGAAATGACTGATAATGATGTAGGATGTAGCATGTGACACAAAGTATAACCCGGAAGCAGTTAATAGCAACCAGAAACAGAAAAAGCTGTAACAATTTTTGAAGATCGACAGTATAATCAATAGGTAAAATTTTACTGTTATTTTTGTCTCGCCCGCGACGAATGTCGCGAGGGTGATCCAAAGCGACCATAAATTCTGTCATCGTCGGCGTCAACATTTGGTTAACCCATCTGTTAAATTTTTTTTGAACTTCAATAATTTTCTGAAATCTTATTCAATATCAAAACAAAATTGACACATATTCTGTAAAACTTCATTATTGGATCCCAAGTTTATTCAAAATAAACTAGTAATTCCTATTTCTATGCATTTTGCCATCAGTTGGACTTTTTTTTTCGTTTTTTTTTGTTTGCACCATATCTCAGCACCTACATTTAATAGACAGATAATGATCTGTAAGTGGTTACGTATTTAGTAGTAACCAACATCCATACCAAGGTTATGTCAACTTGACCCATATTTTCCACATCAATGAATTTGGATGAATTTTCCAATGGGAGACTCTAAGTTCCGTTGAACCTTTAAAAATTATTTATTAATATATATTACAAATATGATTATCAATCAAATAAAGATGATTAATGCATATTTGTACTGAAAATTCCTTCACTTTTCATATGTTCAGAGACAAATGATACTGAAAACACTCGAAATCCTATACCAATATATATACAAAAATGTATTGTTGTATGAATTGAATGATATGTTAGGTTGCTCCAATCCCACGTTTTAATTATCAGAAAGTATTGTATGCTAAACCTCCGACAAATAACATCTCTGCAGTACAATATACATGAATGAACGATAATGTACAACGATAAAATAACAAAAGAAACGTTGTTTACGTTTGTTAACAGTTCGCTACCAAATTTCGTTTCTATTCACAATATTCTAATTTTCAGTGTTTTTATCGCATCTTCATCAATTGACATATCATATGAAATATCGTTGAAACAATAATGTATGGAGAAAACAATAAAAAAAGATAACAGGAAACACCCGCAAAAATGTACAATGAACGAAAAACACAATCAGTTGCCACAATGCACCAAGGAACTGCATGAAGAAAAAAAAACATAAATAAAAAAAAACAAAAAAACAAACGTAAACGATAGGAGCTCGGGACAACCGGACTTTGTACCGGCACTAGCAAAAGCCAGCGGTAGGGTTAAACTGGTTCATGGGCACCGAAACCTCCCTGATGAAGAACCATAATGCTGCAGATGTAAGGCATACTGTTATCTAACACTGAAACAGCTTTTGAATCTTGTACTTTAAATCCTGTCATGTCTCGCGCTCCAGGCGTAAAACTTGCTTTCTGGTAATCTCTTATGAAGTTCTTTTATTTTTTTGACAATTAGGGTAATTTTCAAAACTGAACAGGTTTGAAGATTTTTATAACATTTAACGATTTCCAATATTTTTTAACGTAGTAACTAAAATGTATCTTATTATGATTTTGGAATGTTCTGAACAACTGTTCAAGCCTAACATAACAGCCTCATTAAAATTTCAAAATTGCGAGTGCATTCATTCGGAGAGAACTGGCCATGAACTTACTGTATTCGTTTGAAAAAAGTAGACTGTAACTAGATTAGAGGCCTGATATAATAGCTTCACACGGGGTTATATGGTACAATAACCAATATTATCATATGATATGGGTGTTAACTTATACTGTACTATACCTCATTTTACTATCTGAGTTGATTATTCTAAAACTTATTTGACATTGAATAGAGATTGTTTCAACACAAAAGAAGAAAAAAGGCAAACATGTCATAGATTGCAGGACAAGGGGGGTTTACAAAAATACCAAAATAATAGGCCAAAATTTCTATCAATTTGAATTTTCTCATATCACGGGAAATTAAAAAACACAAAATTAAATTCTGGCCATATCATGAAAAAAATGCATCTACATAGAATCGTCGGAGAATTTTATGGATTTTATTGTAATGAAACTTAAGATTGACTAGGCGAGGTTCGCCTTAATCTTTGAAATATAGTAATTCTACTTTTTCAGTGTAGTGACAACAATAGGTGTTAAAAAATACAATCAAAGTAATCATAATTATTGAAGGCACATTGTTGTAGGCCTCATGGTGACTTCAAGATGAAGAACAACAATAAAAGCGTTGTTACTTTGCTTATTTTTACCATGTATTTGTAGAGACTTTGTCTCATGTGCATTTACTCCATATCCTTTCATTCACCATTAATCATGTAATTATCTTTAAAGTGATCACCTTTCAAAAACAAATCGTTTGTAATTTGTATGCCCAAGATATAAATAGGAACCTTCACCAATCAAACAATTATTGATCTTTTAATAAGATCACCGTGTATTTGGTCTCTTGTACATGTACCTATTCCTGTTTTGGAATGATCAAATCCTGAATGCTAGGTAACTCCACCCAGTCAACCTAAACTTTTCTTACAATACATAATTCATATCAGAGAAGTTGTTTATACTATTGGTTTACGATATTTATCAGTGGTAGAATCGAATTTTATTGGTAAAAATAATTTATACTTTTAGTAAAAACATACGTATATTGACAAATAATATCTCATCAGTTGTGGCCGAGGGGGAAAAGATATGGAAAGCGAATCCAACATCCAAAAGGTTGTAGTGTATCAATGATAACAGGAGATAAGAATGTAGGTAAAATCAACTCAGTTACAGTCCTGCAAATGAGGTTAACAAGCGTTTTAGTCTTCGCGAGATTATTGCTCCAGCACCTGGATAATCAACACAGCATTTGAATACATCAATTGCAGTTCTATTCCGTCTGAAAAAATCTTAGATTTTGAGAAACCTTTGGGCAAAAATTTACAAAATAGCTTAGATCCCGCTGTTTTTCGAAGACAGAATCCGCCAATGTATATAGTGCCCTTGTGTTATTGTAAACAAGAAAGTATATGGTAAAAACTATCATATCTTTCCTACGTTTCAACTATTAAAATTGCTTACTGCAAATGGTTGAAACTGTGTTTTTATCTCTGTCTCTACCCGCGTCCATTTTCCAAGCACTTTATCTGGTCTAATGCTTGTCCATAATTTTTTCAATGAAAATCTTCCGGTTTTTATCAACACGTCAAGATGATTACTTGTGGTAGGAAGAATGTACCAGAACTGTAGATTTAATGGAAAATTTACATTTATCTGTGGACTTATCAGGTCGCCGTAGGATCCAAATCCAGAAAAATGTAAAGATTCATAATAACCTGAAAACCGATTAGATAAAGTATTAGTAAACACGGTAATCAAGAGAGGTCAAATGAAGTCTGGTATCACATTTTGTAAACAGCATATTATAGCAGTAAATAAACATATCAGTGAATACAGTTTATTATGCCAGGGTTTTATACTGACCGTATAGAAACGACAAGTATGCGAAGCACATTTTACCCGTTGTCAGTCACTTTCAAATGAGTGTAAAAAGATGGATACAGGAAACACCTACAATGGCTGAAAATTATAATTACATGCCACAATCTGTCATGGAACTATACATGAAAAACACGAATAAGACAAGAGACAAAAGTAGAAAATAATAGGAACTCGGGACAGCCGGACTTGGTACATTTTAAATTTGTCTACTGCTTTACATTAATTAAAAAGATACCGAACATCTTCTTCAATAGAAACTCAAGGGTTTCTTTTTCCATTCTCGCGGAAAGTAGTCAACTTTCAATCGTATACCAGTATGGAGAAAATGCATGCAGTTTGTACTTTTTTCAAGGTAGAATTATTATTATTTTATTTTTTTTTTGTATATCATGTTGATATAATACATTAATTACATTCTTGGTTGGCATTTTGAGTACAAGAATGTAAAATTTAAAAAGCACATTCTTGTCGATTGGTCAGAGACGTTCAAATATGTCGTGTCAAATGACTTATTTCAAATCTGCAACACGGTACTCTCAATATGGAAACGATAAGTGCAATTAGCTAATCCTTTCTAAACAAATGTTTTATCACGCGAAAAAAGTCGTCAGTAATCCAGCCGAAGGTGGATTCGCTTCACAATTAGTAAGGTAGTACAAGTATGCATAATGCACTTTGTCCATGACTATAAATAATGATGACTTATTCTAAATTGTGTTCATTATTTAAATGTGCATGGAACAAAATCCCTACGAATTTATGATAAGAGTAAGCAAATGGACAACGCTTTCATTGTTGTTCTTCATCTTGACGTCATAATAAGGCCTTCAACAAAGAGCAAAAACTCCTACCTCAAAGTAAGTTTAAGACGGCCCCTAGCACCGGTTTAAGCGGAATTCGCTTGTTAAATGTTGCTCGTTTGTTGTGTCTACAGTATAATAACGTCTCGTTTGTTGTGTCTACAGTGTAATAACGTCTCGTTTGTTGTGTCTACAGTGTAATAACGTCTCGTTTGTTGTGTCTACAGTGTAATAATGAGACAAACAATGAAATGGCACATCAATGGTATTAGTGATACAGTAAATAAGGTAAGTGAGAACCGACCCGTCAGTCAAAAGAACGAACAATCCATGGACAATGGCAACATCGGAAACACTAAGAAACAAGGACACACACTTGAGTACAGGACAGGAAAGAAAAATGAAGACACACAAACACTGAATAACACGGACCCAATAAAAACCATGGATGAGATCAGGTGTATCGGTAGAGTAGACATCTCCTGCTTCTTATAAGGCATCCGCCGTGTTGAACATGTCAACACCGATAGAGGAAAAACAAACTTTAGTTGTAGAAGGAAAGATCTGTTGTTATCTGGGAAACGTATATCCCATAGCGATCCAAAGGTCGTAATGTCGACCGAAAAACTTCTGTAGTGATGACTTTAAGTTTTTGGTAACGTACCCTTGCTTAAGTAGTCTATTTGTAATCAACTGAGCTCTATCAAGGAAGTAATTGTAATGGCCAGAAGCCCTAAGTAGCGAATGAGTTGTGAGATGTAAATTCCATATGCTGGTGTTTTTAGAAAGTTGCTACAAAGAAAGGGGAAGTTGACTATTGGAAAAGAAAAGTCATACTGTTTGTCATACAGATTAGTTTGTAATGAACCTCTGTTGTTAATTTCAAAATGAAGGTCAAGGAACGAGGCCGATGTGGAAGTATCTGTAGTATTCTTAGTTTCAAGCTCTTTTAGATAAATAACATGAAAAATATCACGAAAGCGAGGGTTGTTTAATGATGTTGATGATAAAATATCATCTTTATATGAAGCTGAAATTAAAGGACTGGGCCAGTTTTGTGTCTTTATTTTGAAAAAGCGCTTCAATGAATTCAGCCTCGTAGGAGTGGCGAAACAGATCGGCTAAAAGAGGTGCATCGTTTGTGCCTATAGGAATTCCGATGGTCTGTCGAAAAACAAGTCCTTCAAACTGGACAAATATATTGTCGATCAGAAACTCTAACATTTTAATCACTTCTTCCGCTGTATTTTGTCATAATAAGTCATCTTCTTTCATGCATTTATGTAAATAATTATCAGTTTGTCGATTGTCTCCAGGTGTACCCAGTAATTGATTTTGCTCATTCTGTAATGGTTTTTATAATAACAAAATCATGATCTAAGTTTGTACATTAGCTTTTTCAGCAAGGATTTAAATCTAAAGCTTTCGAAAAACGCGTTTTGTGTGTGTTGTCAATTGTTACTATTACCTGTTTTTTCTGTCACTAATCGAATAAAACAAAACTTGTTTAAGATTTTTCAACAAACTTGTGATTCCTGTTAGTGAACAAACTAGTGTTAGAAGCTTTACATGATGTAATTTTGATGACGGTCAGACAAAGTTCATCGTCACTTATACAAGGCTGATGTTTTGAAAC
The DNA here is from genome assembly GCA_002080025.1 of Modiolus philippinarum. Lineage (NCBI taxonomy): Eukaryota > Metazoa > Mollusca > Bivalvia > Mytilida > Modiolidae > Modiolus > Modiolus philippinarum. Next base: position 38,477 of record MJUU01044931.1, read on the forward strand.
ACCGAATTCGACTTTATCGACATGATCCAGTCTGACAATATCTCCAAATCTTTTTATTTTTTGTTTGTCCACATTCACTGCAACCATTAAAATCTTGGGTGATTTCCTGGTGTTTACGGAGTAAAGACCTTGTCAACGAAATCTAGGGCACCAGTAATCACGTGTTCAGTCTGACTTTCATCAAATAGAGAAGGTCGGACATTTTGGATTAAAAGTATTCAATTGGGTTACTAGTATTATGTAAACAAGACTTTGATTGAAAAAGGTTTAGTGTATTCGCCATAAATGGAACAAATTGGTCTTTGAATTAAGGGGGAATGATAGATTTCATGATATTTTGTGCATAATGGTAAAAGGATTAATGGCGTCTAAAATTTATTAACAAACTACTTTTTGTAGAAATGAATGGCTTTCAGATATATTTGCTGGTGTGTTACAGGCTTGATAAGTCTGTGTTTGAAAATGTTCATAGCATTACCTGTTCATGTATATTTCAGAGAGTGCCGGTCAGCCACAGATGAATCTAATCTTAACACATTTTATTTTGTTATTTTTTGTTATTTTGTATATTTTGTTATTTAAAGAATGAATAAAATTTTGAAACTTTAAAAAAACAAACACTGTTGTAGGAATGAATAAAATTATGAAAGTTTAAAGAAAACAATGTTGCACGAATGATTAAAAGTTTGAAAATTTTAAAGAAAATATTTTACGAATGTTATGAAAACTAATGGCTTAATATCAAATTGGATGATATGATTTGAATTGTTATGAAGATGCAGGGCAGTATAATAATAATATTATGTGAATCATAATATGGAGTATGTGGTACAAAACTACGATCTAGTAAATGCTAAAGACATATACTTTATATGCAACCCAGAAATAAAAATAAAGAAAATGCATGCTCATGACTTGACTTTCTCCTTGTTAAGACTAAAGACGTATTTCCCTGCACTGGTTCTGTTGTTTGTTTGGTTGGGTATGGATTTGTGTTTGCTCACTTAATTTTTGTTTTATTTACTGGTATGATTATTTGTGCAATACACAGAATGTTGACTTTGAAAACAGCTTTCAGTCTATAAAAATGCTGTCCATTATCGGCTCTTAGCAAGAAAAGAATTTTGAATACGTGATAAACACATCTGCCTTACTCTCTAACAAAAGAGCTCTAAAAATAGTTAATGATTGAATTACCTTTTCCGTTTACAGAATGGTCTCCTTGAATTTGGAATGGTCCAAAGCCAGTAGATCCCGTTTTTCTCTGCCAGTAAACTCCAACTCTACTTCCAGTATAGTTGCATACATTTATATCAAAGTTGCATGATCCAGGAATGAAGACAATTTGGGCTTTCTGTGTACCTTTCGTAGATAATGCTGATACATGTGTTGTGTGACTGGAATGGGTCACTTGGATAACAGTTGTTGTCAACGAAAAAAAAATGAATCACCAAAAAAATTAAAAAACAATTTCAAACATTGAAAACAAATATTGTACAAACTTAAGCATGAGTCGTTGATGTCATATATCATTAAATGCAATGGAGCCTTGAGTTTTATGGGTGCTTTAACCTGACCTGCTTCACTTTTTTGTTACAGCCATGAGACAACAAAAATAAAATACATAAAAAACTTTAAAAAATCAAATTGTGAGTGTTACTTTTGATACATGTTCTTCGATTTGGTTTATGGCAAAAATAGAATTTTAAATTCTCAATACGTCAACAAAGATTTGTTTTTATCTGACTTAAATACAAACTAGAGGTACTGTGGTCCACTGGGCCACAAATGAATACCCCCGCATGCCCAATATAATAAGAAGTTTAAATAAAAGGCTGATCTTTAAAGTCAACTGCGTCTTTTAATGTTATTCAAAAAACTTAATTTAGGCTAAATATCAACATACCAATGTATCGGTAAACAGGAAGTAGTAGCGCAACAAACCTGAAAATAGCTTACACGGTACAACTCATCATCATGAAGCTCCAGACCAAATATGAAATCATTTCCACTTTTGGAAGAAGAGAAAACTTTGACGAAAA
>MJUU01044931.1:41796-62633 GCA_002080025.1 Modiolus philippinarum
ATCATGAAGCTCCAGACCAAATATGAAATCATTTCCACTTTTGGAAGAAGAGAAAACTTTGACGAAAATTTTCATTAGTAGTGGTATATGAAACTAAGTATTAATGTATCGGCAAACAGGAAGTAGTAGTGCCACAAACATGAAAATATCTGACACTGTACAACTCATCATTTGGAAGCCTAATGCTAAATATCAAATCATTCCCACCTGTAGAAGCCGAGAAAACTTTGACAGTAAAAGTGTTACGGACGGACGGAATGACGGACGGACGGACGGACAGACGGACGGACACCACCATCACTATATACCCTCCGCTTTTACAAAGCGGGGGTATAAAAATACCGAAGTTGCATAAAAACAGTAAATTTCGTTATGCTGTACACGTGTTTCAAGGAGTAGCCTCTCATCAGCAGCATTAAATTCAAATAACATGGAAAGCCGTTATCCAAAGGTAGTCCAGAAAGAAGTACTCATTTCCAAAATTATCGAAATTAAAGTTGGGAGATACTTTTATCAATACCTACATGTTACTGCTGAGATTACAATATCGTCCAATCCCACGTAGCTTATTCCAGCTTTGGTACTGGCAAATACAATCTAAAAGTGTTAGATAAAATTAACTAATAAATGAAGTCCAAGACAAGAAACTGCAATATGCTTTTTAAAGGATTTTGTTTCTAGATGTTCTCTTGCTGTCCTTTGTTAAAGTTTGTTTGATAATGGCTAAATGAAATTAAAATATATCAATGCTAAAGACTTAATCAATGAATAATAGAAATATATAAACAGAATGTGAAGAATGCAATATTAAATATACCTTAAATACTAATCTATGTAAGGGTCAGGCAGTCAGCTTCATTTTGAACTTACCTGTTTTGTGTAAATGCCTTAAAACAAATCCTGAGGGTCTTACATAATTGTGTAAAATACAATGACGGTTTTTGACTGGTTATATAGAGGAAAATTTGGCGGTAAACAAATCTTGTAAGATTATATTTAATAAAGGCAAAACCACATGTTGTGTTAAAACGATTTCTTGGGGTTACTTCTATTAATTTCAATGTTAAAATTTTTTTACTCATGTGTCACCAATCTTACGCTATCTGTCTGATTCTTAGATGGACTGGTGCTTACATTTTTAGACGTTTAGATGCACAATGTTTAATAATAATGCCTTTGCCAATAAGTGAGTTTCTCAATGTAACACTAGCAAAATGGTAAAATGTAGAGCGGTCTAACGTTTCAATGACAACATAATTTTAATTCTTTCAGGATTGGATAACAAAAATAACCCTTTGTCTCTCTTGATACTTGTAGTTTATTGTCGGTCAACGTTTGCAATATGGAAACCAAAACGGAAGATCAATCTACGAAAAAAAACGAAGGAGTAAATGATGCGTAAACTATAATGCACCATTTATTTTTCGGAGTAAAAATTCCATTATTTACCTATATTCTATACAATTCGTATCGGTTCATTTTTGGGCGACAATGAAAAATTCTTGGGCGATCATTTGTCAAACACTCATTTTCGAGATCAATATTTCAGCATGAAAATAATATCTATGCATATCTGAGATAAGTCACAAAGCACAAAAAGGTATTTGAAGTAATACCGAAATAAAACACAGGGAACATTTCATAAAATAACTAATCAGGGCTTAAAAGTCCATGCTTTCTTATCATACCACTATTCATTTTAACATACATTTGGAACTTTAAGATACAGATCTAAATAAAATGTTAATTGCAAAAATGATTATCATATAAAAAGTTACATTCCCTTCTTTGTTATTTTTTAAACACATAAGTATTCAGATCAATGTTAAATTTTCATTGCTCCAAGGTGCAATCACTTACTTGAAATGGTTCTTCACTGTGTATTGAGAGTTTTACGTTATGCCAGCCATTTATCACTATTCCTGTATTGTTCCATGCTGTACTTGAATGTTGTGTTTTCTTTAACTGAACGATCAGATTAGAAGTTTGTGATGGCATATTGTACCAAAATTCCAGACAGACATTTCTATCTTTGATAATCGGTGATGTAAGAGCTGTTTTAGCACCTGTTTGGACTCCGAATCCATTAATGTTTGTTACTGCATAATGACCTGAAATCCATCAAACAGTACATTTTAAATGATAAACCATTTTGTTTGTACTTTACAAATTAGAGACTGAGGCTTAGCATGTATAATTATTCGCTGTCTTTTTACAAATGGTCTAGGTGCTATGATGATTTTATTAAGAAGATGCAGGACTTTTTAAACTATCTTATTTCCAATATGAATGGTTATTGGATTTATATAATTGTGTTGATTGCAGTGGGATTTGAACCCCTTCTGTCAAGGTTGTAAGGGTTGAGAGTCTGGCACGCTACTACTACACTGCCGAAGGCTTGTTCAAATCTCGGTTGATTTAAATCCCTCGGTGGGAAGTCTCACCTACGTGTCAAAACAAATTTGTGTTTCACTCTATTTTATTTTCCCTTCGGTCTCACACAGAGATGGCGGGAGCAGTGTAAGCAGTCTGTTTAATCTGTACATTCGAAGAACAGCCAAATCCCTCGGTGGGAAGTCAATCTCGATATTCACGTTTCCAATTCTATATGCGTCTAAAGTCAAGGACCATCCGAGTTAGAATTCTTGGGTGACACGCAAAACTGCATTTCACTCTAATGTTGCAGATAAGGCCCCATTTCGATGATTTACATCTCATCAGTGTAACTTGAATCTAAAGATTGGAAAGTAAATGAGAACCAAATCAAATAATCCAAGGATAAAGCCAACCTCGGAAACAGCAAAGAAACAGAGAAACAATATGGGTACGGCACAGAAAAGAAAAATGAAGACACACACACACACGCACACACACACACACACAGATGAACCACGCGGACCCAATAAAAACCATTAGTGAAATCAGGTGCGCCGATGAAGTAAGCATATCCTGCTTCTTAAAAGACATCCGCCGTGTTGAACCTTTCATATCTGGTAGTCAAGTCAAATCCGGTGGAGGAAACACCAGTTAAGCTTTAAAGGGAAAGATCTGTTGTCATCTGTGAAACAGATATCCCATAGTGGTCCACAAGATGGTGATTTCGAGCTTTTTGGATAGATAAGATGAAGAAGATCACCAAAGCGTAGGTTGTTTAGTAACAAAATATCATCTGTAAAACGGAAGCTAAAATTGAAGGATTGCACCATGTTTTAATCTTTATCTAGAAGAAGCCCTTCTATGAATTCAGCCTCAGAGTAGAGAAACAGATCGGCTAGGAGAGATGCACAGTTTGTGCCCATATGAATTCCGATAGTCTGTTGAAAAACAAGGCCCCCAAACTGCACATATATTGTCGATCAGAAACATTTTAATCACTTCTTCCTCTGTATATTTTTGTATCTGACCCGGAGTCATTTTTATACTATGTACGCCTGTTCTCTACCTACAACAATGTACCTATATCTTTGTTCTTACGTGAGAAACATCTATGAATTAAACCTTTCAGCCGAGATTTTAGTTGTTCATGAGGAATGGTAGTGTAAAGTGAAGAGAAGTCAAAAGTTTTAATGCTTTTACAGTGTGATAACGATCTAGAGTTTAAGATGTCAAGTAGATCTTTGGAGTTTTTCAAAATCCAGATTTCATTTACACCTTGAAACCGCTGCCTAAATACACTCCCTCTCGGTAGTATGTACAAGACTGAAGATGGGGAGGAAATTTCCAATGAATGGAATTTGTCTAATAGACAGTTCTCTGATTTGGTGCCTATGCACAGTCATATATATCCCATTACAGTCAGATTGAATTTTCATCAAAAATTGAAACTTGTACACCACATATACATGTATACTATGATCATGTGTATTACAGTATGAGAAAAAGAGAAAATTAAACCTAAGTATCTTAATCTGATGAAAATTACAATTTTTTAAACGGAAATATCAATAAAAGATATTTGATGACATTCCAACTAAAGTTTCTCTAATGATATGTGATTAAACCGGTTCTGATCAGTTAGATAAATTTTCATATTCAACATATGTTGAATAAAGCCCGGTGCTATTCCCCGCAAAATATATTTGGAATACAATTTTCTGTGCTTATCATTTATCATTACAGAAAAAAACTACACCGCTTTATCCCAATGATTACCATATTTTATCCACTCTCGATACTTAATATAAGTACAAAAAAAAATACCAAAGTTGCATAAAAAACAGTAAATTCGTTATGCTGTACACGTGTTTCAAGGAGTAACTAAGCATAAAATCTTAAGTGCTCGGCAAGCTTCGCATCAAAATTTTAAAATATAACTATCTATAGTGGATAAAAAATGGTAATGAAAGGGATCTTGTGGTGTAATCTATATTTGATATATGAATCAGCAAGTTGGATAATTAATTCACAAATAGTATTGAACTCACAAAAATATTCAGTTTTTTTTTTAATAACGTAAGTTATTAAAAGTTTTATGAAAAATATATTTGCAGAATACAAAAATACCGTGGTTGCATAATAAACAGTAAATTTTCGTTATGCTGTACACGTGTTTCAAGGAGTAACCTTTCATCAGCAGATTATGCTTTATCGGTTGATTTGCGTAAGCACCTATATTATAAATATATTACTGTTTTCATTGCATTATCTATAACGATAACATAAAAGATATGACTACAATATACCTGATCCGCCATGTGCTGATGGGATGCCAAAAACTCCGTATCCATATTTTTTGTTAATAATCAACCATGAAAATCCAAAATTTGGTCCTGTAAAGCCACAAGCTCCATGTTCAAAATCACAGCTACTTGGAAGTTTTACTTTATGATATTGTTGGTTTGTGCATAGGTCAGGAACGCCTAATGATGATGTTTTTAAGCCTTAATATAAAGAAATTATCATAAAAATGTTGTTAAGAGAAAAGTATCAATACCCTGTAAACTACTGTAATGTAATTGAATATTTTGCATAATCTTCTGGTTCAATTCAATTATTTGCGACATTCAGATAGCATATTTAATTCTCTACTCTTTGTTGCTTAATGTTACAAATGTTCTGATTTTTGCTATAAAACTACAAACTAAATACAATATCTAGTGCCGTCTAAGAAAAATTAAAAAAAAAATTTTTTTTTTAAATCTCCGAGTTAATAACATGTGTATAATGTATAGTCATATGTCATCTGGAGGAGAATGGACAGAAGTCAATGGAGAAATATCTGTACATTTCATAAAAGTTTTTGTTTTCTGATTGATAGATTTCAATTCTGAATGACTGGCAACATTTTAGCTTGAAAGAATAAATCACACGTGGATACTTAACTGAAATCCTGATCATTTTCTCAAATTCATTTTATCAAAACGCTTGATTTTTCACATTAGTACCGCGCTTCCTCATGACATACCAAAGTATCATTCAAAAAACTTTTGTCCATTCAAAAGAAATCGTTGTATTAGGTTATTAATCCACATTTTTTTCAAAACCAATTTAAAAGGAAAAGTATGCTACGGTGAAAAAAAAAGTGTGAAGCATACTTGATTTTCTTATTAATGATGTTTTGTACACTCGGAGGTGCTATTTATCATCAGCAAGTTGATATACTAATGAGGAAAATTGTGCCCTTCTTCTTAAGACTTATTTTTTATACACTACCATATTTTCTTTCGGGGCTCGTAAAAGCTCATATAATTCCAGATGCTAGATCATTCAATCTCACCAATAGATACATTGATTATGTTTCTCCATTAATAACGTATCTTTTGCTATATGGACCCTATCAATATATCCTCCAGCATAAGGGTTACAGGAAACTAGATATACATCTTTTTCAATCTACATTTCGAATATGAAGATAATGTTCATCTCAGTACTACTATTTACGACAAAAAGGCCGATTTCAGTTTCAAAATTATCATTCCGTATATTGCACTCGGTGGATATCCTTGGTAATGGATATAGCTTCCTATTTGGATATTTTTGGTAATGAGTTCCTTCTTTTTGACTACTTTCGGATTATGGCTTTCCATATTATTCGATTCTAATGCTGCTGATGAGAGTTTACTCTTGAAACACGTGTACAGCATAACGAAATTTGCAAGTAATTATGCAACTTCAATATTTTTGAATTTATCAATTTCCTTAACATGGACAGTGATATCTCCTGTTTATGGAGTGTATATTTCACAGTTGATTTGTAAAGCGAGAGCTAGCACCAACTATGCATTCTCTCAATCGGCATATTTATCTACGTGACCGCCTTATAAATCAAGACTTCAAAAAAAAAAAAAAAAAAAATCCGCCATTCGATAATAAAAAATGTTTTAATCGAAATCAATTCCTTGTGAAAGAAAAATGAAGATTCAGTCCGAACTTTGATTCATGATTCATTTTTACGTAGTACTGGGGGTGAACATTCAAGGTACTTGCAATCACAATTGCTTTTGAGTTATTGCCTAACACTACCGCATTACAGAGGGAGTTTTGCGTGCATAAAACCGGTGTAACCAAGTGTTTATTTGAAATGCCTTTACCAATTTAGCACCATTTTCTGTAGGGTTTGCACCTGCTTTGTCTTTTTGCACTTTGACAATTCTGTTCGGTAATTTTGTAAATATTAACTGATAATTTATTCCTTTGAAACGAAGATAATTATAGGTTTCATTATGAGTGAGGCTTGTATATCGCTTGTTATGAAATCGAGCTATTTAATTACACAATAATAATTAACGAGCTTCAGCGAGAAATATAGCGAGAAACCTATTTCTCTTATGATATACCATTCTGTCGTGTTCTCCCAATTATGTTAAGTTGGGAGAAGTTAGTTGTGTTTGTGAATACATTGAAGATACTTTAAACTTATCCTTATAATGAATGTAAAGTCTAACAATAAATTTTCCCCGTATATAAAGTAGAAACTATAAAAAACGATAAGTGTTGTAGATACATGTAGAAACTATGTTGCATTATATGCACATGTACACAACAATCAAAAGCAATGACAGGTACATGATTCCTCGCTGGTGACAAACCTGGGTGAAAGCTCGGTTGAATTGTAATAAGGGTTTTAAACATCTATACAGTAATAAAATTAATTTCTGCTTGTCAGTTGAGTGAAAATGTTACGAATGATTTGTAATTGAATGTATGTGTAAATTTCTCTGTCGCGGTGGTAACTGATTCTGATGTCAATTTCCACGCGTCAATGATCCCAATACACATTACATCATAACATCAACACAGAACACAGGAAGGAAATTAAACTTTTTTTAGCAATAAAATAATATATTTCAAGTGGCCAAAATATATGCAACTGTTTTGGGAGAATGGATTAATAGGTGTGTACACACGAAGCTCATTTTTTCATTTCTTCTTCTTGCCAATGGAATAAAAAAATATGCAGACGACATAATGCAATGAGCACGGAATTTAAAAAAGAATTGCCATGACGTTGGTTTGACCTGATGTGTGACCTCTAGAGCAACCAATGAAAATACGGCTGAAAAGTTATCTAATCGTATGAAAGGCCAATGAAATGATAGTATAAAAGTTACCACTAAGTGATACGAAAAATTATCTTATCGTGTAAGAAATAGATATTGCTGCCACATCATAAGAGAATAAATAATTTCTTCTTTTTATCAATATATTATAATGTGTTAACATCAGATAAACAAATATTTGCTATGAGGTTTTTTATATTTTTAATATTTAATGTAACAAAATGTGTTATGAATTTTACTCCTTATGACAAAATTTCCTTTCTTGCATTCTACAGTCCACATGGTTATAGCTTGTAGCTTGAGCTTATATAAAGATATAAATTAAGTTATATTATGGCAACTTTATTAAAAGAGCAAACACATGCCTGCAGCTTGAAATTAATATGAAACAAGTTTTCTTTGTATGTGTTTAAATATTTGGTTTATAACAAAAGACATTAAGCAATTTCTATTGCTCAAAAACATAGTGACATTTACATTCGCATTACAATTAAACAGCAAAAGCATAGAAAATATATGATAGTGTTGACCATGGAATGACAGTTGGGGTCATAATAATTAATAATTTTCACCATAAAAATAATAGTGATAATAATAAAATAAAGTTTAAAAAAATTACAATATTGAATTGAAATATGCCAAGAAGGTTTTAGCTTTTCCTTAACTTGAAAAATTCATTTATAAATTTGGCAGTTAATTTCAAGATATCAACAGATTTATTATTAAATAAAGATATTGGTAATAACAAAATTATCTAACAGGGTTGTCAAAAGCTAAAGTCCATGAGACAAAAAGACAAATCAGGAGGAAACCACTGGAAAATTGTCGACAGCAATGGTTCTGACTTGGTATAGGCATTTCAAAAGAAATGATGGGTTAAAACGGTTTTATGGTATGACAAACCTCCCCTTCTAGTGCAGTAGTGTGATGTAACTCACTCAACGGCAATTGCTATGGAAAAGTCATAGACAATTAAAAGAAATGATTATCCCATAACTAAGAAAAAAATATACTGAATCAGAATTCCGACTAAAACTTTTTTCCACAAGGGACTGATATCTGTTAAAGAACTTTTTTAATGATCGTATGAGAAGGATTTCTAAGCATTGATAATTAAGGCGACAAGACATATCTTAAATAGTTGTATAAGATTTTGACATTTCACTAATTTAAATTAATTTGAATCCTTATTCTGCGCTTCGTAATTTATTCCATTCATAATTGTACTCATTTACACTGGCTGGTAGTTAATTAATAATTGTCTATGCACAATTTAGACCAAGTGTTCTGCCACCCCTCATTATTGTGATTACAATGTACCTTATTTATTTGTTACTATATTTTTCAAAACAGGAATTTTGTCAATTAAATTGTTTTGGACAGAGTATTGTATTATTTTCTCTAATTTCTAGCAAATATAAACACCCCCTGAATAATGGGTTATCGAAATGATAATCAACATGGGTATTATTTGATCTCAGTTGGCGATTGGTCGATCATGTACAGTCCTTGTATCAGTAGCCGTTACTTAATGACGGATTGTTGACTGATTGATGACGGATTTTTGACTGATTGATGACTGATTTTTCACTGATCGATGACGGATCCATAAATAACGGATGTGTACGTATTTTACGGATGTAAACGTATTTTACGGATGTAAACGTATTTAACTGATCGCATCCGTCAATTACGTGTTGTATCAATCAGTAAATCACGTATGACGGATACGTAAATATTTGGAATTTTAAGGCAAAACGAATAAACATAATATTATTCTCGTGTGTTTACAGGTTGTTAGATACATCTTTTTCGAATATAAAGAAACAGTTTGATTAAATTACGAATGCTGTATTTTGTTTCAATTTAAGTCGTTTACATGTATTTGCGAATGAGAACTGGGTAACTAAAGTCTGCGTTTTGGACTCAATCTTTGAAATTGACCAAAACAATATTTTTTGCAAATTTTATTCATCATATTCTTTCCAAGGAGTTTTATATTTTGCACAACATAATTTTGATACATTTTGACATATTTAAGTCTTGAAAAGTTAAGTTTTTAGTGTGCAGTTTAACCTCTGTCTATAAAAATGACCAAAAAAATTGAAATAATTTAAAAATTCTATTCATCATATCCTTTCGAAGGAGTTTTATCTTTTGTGAAACACAATTTTAATGAATTTTAACATATTTAGGGCTTGAAAAGTTAGATTTTTAGTCTGCAGTTTAAACTCTGTCTATAAACATGACCAAAACTATATAAATTTTTTGAAAATTTTATTCATCATATCCGTTCGAAGGAGTTTTATCTTTTGAGAAACACAATATCAACAAATTTCAGCATATTGAAGTTTGAAAATTTAGATTTTAGTGTGATGTTTAAACTTTGTCTTTAAAAATAACCAAAACAATTTAAATGTTTTGAAAATTTTATTCATCATATCCTTTGAAAGGAGTTTTACCTTTTGCGAAACACAATTTTAATGAATTTTAACATATTTAAGGCATGAAAAGTTAGATTTTTAGAGTGCGCTTTAAACTCTGTTTATAAAATGACCAAAACAATTTAAATATTTTGAAAATTTTATTCATCATATCCTTTCGAAGGACTTTTATCTTTTGCGAAACACAATTTTAATGAATTTTAACATATTTAAGGCTTGAAAAGTTAGAATTTTAGGGTGTGGTTTAAACTCTGTCTATGAAAATGACCAAAACAATTTAAATATTTTGAAAATTTTATTCATCATATCCTTTCGAAGGAGTTTTATCTTTTGCGAAACACACCTTTAATGAATTTTAACATATTTAAGGCTTGAAAAGTTAGATTTTTAGAGTGCGGTTTAAACTCTGTCTATAAAAATAACCAAAAGAATTTAAATGTTTTGAAAATTTTAGTCATCATATCTTTTCGAAGGAGTTTTATCTTTTGCAAAACACAATTTTAATGAATTTTAACATATTTAAGGCTTGAAAAGTTAGATTTTTAGAGTGCGGTTTAAACTCTGTCTAAAAAAATAACCAAAAGAATTTAAATGTTTTGAAAATTTTTTTCATCATATCCTTTTGAAGGAGTTTTATCTTTTGCGAAACACAATTTTAATGAATTTTAACATATTTAAGGCTTGAAAAGTTAGATTTTTAGAGTGTGGTTTAAACTCTGCAAATGAAAATGACCAAAACAATTTAAATATTTTGAAAATTCTATTCATCATATCCTTTTGAAGGAGTTTTATATTTTGCGAAGCACAATTTTAATGAATTTAAGCATTCTTTTAGGTTGAAAGATCAGATTTTTGGTGTGCGGTTTAAACCCAATCTTTAAAAATGACCATACCGAGGAATCCACTGGTCTGTTGTCTTTTTGTGATTCTAAGACCAGTTCCTGTTTTCTGTTTGAGTGCTGACTGCAATTGCTCTTTCTGTGTTTTTGTTAGGTGGTCGACGTATGGTTTACGTAATAATGTGTTAATTTTGTTGTGTGGTACGTCCGCTGTTAAACCAGAACCAAACATCTTTTTCACCCCGGTTTCAGCTGAGGCCGCTCCGATGCCAAGGGCAGGTAACAGTTTGGATGCCACTGTCTTTATGCAATTCTTTTGCAGGAGTTTTTTATTTTGCGAATCACAATTTTAATAAATTTCAGCATATTTAAGGGTTGAAAAGTTAGATGCATAGTCTGTGGTTTAAACTCTGTCTATAAAAATGACCAAAACAATTTGAATATTTTGAAAATTTTATTCATCATATCCTTTCGAAGGAGTTTTATCTTTTGCGAAACACACCTTTAATGAATTTTAACATATTTAAGGCTTGAAAAGTTAGATTTTTAGAGTGCAGTTTAAACTCTGTCTATAAAAATGACCAAAACAATTTAAATGTTTGGAAAATTTCATTCTTCATATCCTTTTGAAAGAGTTTTATCTTTTGCAAAACACAGTTTTAATGAATTTTAACATATTTAAGGTTTGAAAAGTTAGATTTTTAGAGTGCGGTTTAAACTCTGTCTATATAAATGACCAAAACAATTTAAATATTTTGAAAATTTTATTCATCATATCCTTTGAAGGAGTTTTATCTTTTGCGAAATACATCTTTAATGAATTTTAACAGAATTAAGGCTTGAAAAGTTTGATTTTTAGAGTTCAGTTTAAACTCTGTCGATAGAAATGACCAAAACAATTTAAATTTTTTGAAAATTTTATTCATCATATTCCTTTCGAAGATTTTTTTATTTCATGAATCCAGGGACTATACATTACAATGTAATGTATAGTCCCTGATGAATCACAATTTAAATAAATTTTAGCATATTTAGTGTTTGAAAAGAAGGATTTCCCAGTCTTTCGTGTATTAATGCGTCAAATCATTTGTGTTTTGTTTTGTTTTGTTTTTTTCATTCAATTTTTGTTTCGCTCTTATTTGCATTCCTGTTATTGTCTAACAATTAACGTTTAACCAGTTGTATAAATTATTTTAATATTTTTTTTTAATTTGTGTATTTTCGACGATTGGTCAAATCAGATGTGCTTCCAAATTTTAATGCATTCGTTCCTACGTACAAGCAAAAACATCAAGTAAATATAACATTAACCTTAACGTACGAATTAAATATACCTAGGGTGTTATAATAATTTTTTTATATATATTTCAATTCTAAATTCATTTTTGTGATGAAACGAAATTATCATTTCGCAAAATGTATTAACTTGAAAGATGACGTAAGGCTATCAATCAGTCATTTACGGATAGGACCGATCAATCATCCGTCAGTCACGTAATTTACGTATTGTATCCGTCAAATACGTGAATTACTTTTCCTATCCGTCAGACTTTGACGGATTGTTGACTGATCGATCACTGATCGATGACTGATCGTTGACCGCTGACGGATCGCTTAATGATCGCTCTTTTAGTAACGGCTACTGAAGCAAGGACTGTAAATGTCTCGTGTCAGTTTCTAGAAATAGTGCAACCGGATGTTGATGAAATTAACACCTGCATCATTGTCTAGCGGAACAGTTTTTGCATTTTTATTACTACGATAACTCAATTTATTGATAATATGACATTTTTATCAAAACCATTATATTCAACACCCCTTTCAATGAATGGCGCAAGGATACACATAGCAACGATGATAGCAACAAAATGGCGCCATACTTTAGACTGGAGACTACGGAGATCGCTTCACTTCAAATAAATTGAGTTGAAATTAGAGAAACAATCTCTAACATTGTGTTCCGGTTTATTACGACAATTTCTCACATCTCGATAGTTAAATTTTCACATTTTAAAGTTCTCGGATAAACCTCGAACTTTAAAATGTGAAAATTTAACTATCTCGATGTGAGAAATATACGTAATAAACTGGAAACAATGTTAGAGACTATATTTATCAACCTATAATTTGTCGTTTTTGGAGCCAGCAAACAGTTTACATTAAATATGTTCATTTTTCTAATTTATTTTCCGATTGATATTTCGGAGGAAAACATTATCCGAGGACATGGAAGAGTATAATGTTCAGGCTTCAAATTATGATGCCTCATTGGCTCTCGGCAGTTTACTCAAAGATAAGGATAACCGTAGAAGGCTTTCTGAAAGATTCAAATTTGATCTTGTAATAAATTTGTATTTAAATTTTTCGAGAGAAACGACTCTTCATTGTCTGTCAGTAGTTCTAATTAAATATGAAAAATAAAGGAAATGGGGTAAATGTCAAGGAGACAACATCTCATATCCAGGTTAAAACGACCCAAAACAAACCATCTAGGGGTCACCGTACGGTCTTCAACACAGTGAGGAACCTCACACCATATAGCAAGATCGAGATAAAGATCATTTACTACAGCGTAATCATTCATCAGTACGAAAGCCGAGAAGGGACATCGTTTTGAGGAATTCAGAATTCTGAATACGGAATTCAGAATTCGGAATTCAGAATTTGGAATGCAGAATTTAGGAATTTCTTGTCTATTTTCGCGCTTTTGTAGGTATCGTTCAATTAAACATTTAATCACGTTTTTATGACACTGAAGGGAAAATTACCAGGGAAGAACATAAGTATTTCATTAGATTGATAGATTGAAATGCAATGAAACCAAGCACACAACAAATAACGTTATTGGA
This sequence comes from Modiolus philippinarum, assembly GCA_002080025.1. Lineage (NCBI taxonomy): Eukaryota > Metazoa > Mollusca > Bivalvia > Mytilida > Modiolidae > Modiolus > Modiolus philippinarum. The sequence continues at coordinate 55,428 of MJUU01044931.1, forward strand.
GGTACTCAGGGGATACTGGTTATAATTCTGTTTTGTAGCCACGAAAAAATAATATATTTTATTGTACGTATAATGTGCATTATAGATATCGAAGTTGAATTTTCACAAAGCAAATAAATGTCCATTTCCTCTTGAAAATAGTCCCCTCTCCTTCATGCAACAGTTCCTAACGAGAATTTTAATTTGCATATGTTTTGTATGGGCATTAAAAATATTGACTAAATTATAAAAAAGTTGGATATTTTGCAAGGATGTATTTTTTCAAAGGAAGATAACATATCAGTTAATTATATATTCTTCACTATTGCTGTAGACAAATTGCACGGTGATTCATTTCAAATTTCAGGTGCATGCGTCGACTGGTATTGTTTTAATGCGTCGATACTCGTAGTAAAATTATCTTATATTTTCATTTTACATAATAATAATAAACTTTAATGTGTTCAGGGTCCTGATCGTGACCTCTTCAAAGACGCTTTTGGATTACAATTATTATAGTCATATCTTTTCTACTGGAATATATAGCAACATATTTTAACATGTTAAATTGATCCAGCATTCTTGACTACATTTTTGTGCGTATAGGTTTTTTTTCTTGTTTTGTTTTTTATGAATGTCCCGGTAGAAGCTAAGTCAAAACTGAAATAAAAAAAGGAGAAAGCCACCTTTTGGTCCTAGAATTAAGCTGAAATTTCAATGTGTCCATGAACGTTCGAAGTTACTTATATTTTAAAAATAGCCCCTGTTCGCAAACTGTTTTCAAAAAGTCGCGCCATGGTACTCTTGAAAATTTCCGAAAACTTTTCGCAATTGAGTTTCCGATTTTCAGAGAGTCACGCAAATGTAATGAACCATTGATAATAATATTTATCTTATAAAGACGTTTTTGTAACAATAAAAAATAATAAATCTAGAAACACTGTCGAGTTCTAGGAACTTTTCTACAAAAAGGGACACAATTGTCAAATGGGGAATTATTTTGAGTCAAACATATATATCTTTTCAATTTTTATAATCCAATGATTCTCACTATACTAATTCTCGACTAATCATGCTGGCAAAACTGGCATAGAGTAGCTCGTTTTCAATGAATTGCGTGAAAAGTTCATAAATTTGACAAAATTTGGGATCTATGATGTCCTTTCAAAAAAGAAACAATTTTTACATTTTGTTCAAGAATTTCATAACAATCATAACAAATAAAACGTACATAAATTAAATAGGAGAGACTTAGCGTGATCCATGAAAAGTCATTTTCTTGGGTAAAGATTCGTGAAAGTGCGTGATACATGTACGTGGTTCTGTATGTGAAAGCCAATGTCCATTGTATAAATAATTTTATACATGAAGAAGCGTGGTAACCTGGAGAGGGGACCTCTTAAGAACCCAATTAACTACACATAGTATGATAACAGTGTGTGGAACGAAGTCATAATTAAGTTGTTACTCCTAACACGAAGCTATTAATCATGAAAATGATTGTTGTATATTGAAAAAAGATTGATTTTGTAGCAGGACAACAAAAATCAAATGGAGAACATGTAGAAGTTTTATATAACGAAAATTATGCAATGTGGATATTTTTGTGTGTGTGTGTGGGGGGGAGGGGGTACACTTATAATCGGTAGTGGACTTGTCGATCACCACGTTCACTGGCGTAATCTTTACTCGGTCATAAAAAAATACTCGTAAGTGATTTTGTACTTATGTATTATATCAGAGACATTTGGCTTTATTTATATGCAATAAAAGCAAACAAACACACAGGCCAATAAAGACGGGGCAGAATGTGCATGTGCTACACATTACCAAAGTAAATTTAAGGGAAAAGAACTTTCGCAGTCCGGATTTCTATTTTTTAAAAACGATATTTAATAATCATAATATCGACAAAGTAAAATAAGAATTATACCAAAAGAAAATTAAACACTGAATGCTGAAGAGGACTGATACACTATCGGCCAAGTGCAAATCGATGAGATGATTAGTCGTTAGTCGATAAAATGATTATTATTGCAATAAAATCAGTATTGCTTATTACAGTAATAATAATTTTCAACAGTCGCATTTATTGTTTGGACTATGTTAATGATATCATCGATTCGCATTTGGCTGATATTGAGAATATATATGCAAAAAAGTCTTCAATGATGATTTGACTGTTTTATTTAAAACAAGGAAATTATATTATCCCTGTCCACACTAAAACAAACACAGGTTCATTTATAGTCTGAGAGACCAAAAGTCATCTCTTTTAACTTGATGTTTTCATGTTTTCTCTTAACTTTTGTCACAAATCTTATGATTTAATTGTCAAGAAAAGTTGAATTTGAATTTTCTTGACATATACATAGGGACCAAATAAAACATGCTTAAGCTTGATATGGTAATATACACCACCTAAGATCGAAGTAAGGGGGAACTTCAGGTTAATTTTCGTGCAGCTTGTTTGCCTTTTTTCACCAAGGTCAAAGGCGTGTCAGCTGATGTTCGTCGTACATCCATTCTTTGTCTGTCCGTTGTTGGTTTTTTTCAATGAGTCATCTCTTCTGAAACTACTCGGCCAATTAAAAACAAATTTAGCCCACATCGTCACCAAAGTATATTTATTCAAATTGGGTCCGATGAGTTAACATGGTAAACGTAGCTAAAAAAAGAACATATGGCAACTTGCTTTTCAATCAGTCAGATATAGAATAAGGAGGAGGCGTCTCAAATAAAATATTAATACATGCAGTTGCGCGCGCGTGCGGGAAGATCAGATATACAATTGAAAATATTGGTCGCCAAACCTTGTGGTTAGACCATTTAAATTGTGTCTGTAATGTCCACACGCCATTCAAGATGGCCAAAAGCTGAGAAAGAGCTTAATAAGCAGTACTGAAGGCGACTTACACCTTGAGGATCCACATTTCTGCAAAATCTTAAACCCAACAATATGTAAGAAAATAAGAAAATTGTGAAAAAAAATCACCATAAGTGGTGTCCAGCAGATAAGCGTACCTCAACCAAGAACATCCCGTTTGCATATGCAAATTTTGGAATCCTGGTAAACATATAGTTTCAAATTGTATTTAGGCAACTGAATACATGTCTAGTTTTCTTCATGAGATTTTATCCAATTCTGGAGAATCTATCTACATACACCAAGAACACTACACATGATTTCAACATGCTTGAAATGCTGAAATCAGACTATTCACTTTGGATGTCACTTTGATGCTATGGTAGTTTTAAAAAACTTTTTAGAGAAGATCCAATCCTTATATATAAAAAGGCCCACTGAACTAGCCCTGAACCTCAAGACGTGAAATATTACATTCAGTCCAATTGCGTTGCGACAGAAATCAAAGTGGGTCCTATTTTCTCTTGTCAATTTGTTGGGTACCTTGAGAAAAAAATTTAAGGTACCTATCCCTCGAATTTTATAAAAATTGCATTCTTTTCGGTGTCTTCCGGCACTAGAGATGACCAAAAGTCTTATATTTTCTACGTGTCATCATACCATTCAGGTTTAAAATACTAATGAATTGGTCGCGTTTGTTTCTAAAAACCACCTTCATAAAGAAGCTATGAAAAAATTGATTCGCAACTAAAATCAGTAGCTCTCAAAAATTAATTCAACTCTGCAGTTTTCCAAGATTTGCTCACTGTCGCAAGAGTGCTACTCCTCGAACTGCATAACTGGAAACGTAGTTTTATGATGTTGGTTGTAAACATGTTAGGTAGTTTACGTGGGAGAGACTTGCCGATGATTGGGTGATCTAACAAAGCGTCATCAATGGAAAAGATTGCCCGTAGGTTAACATTTCGACGTGCCAACCGCAACACACTGGACATTCATTTTACTGCCCAATACAATCTAGCGCCGATGAGAAACAACGACATTTCTCGGTACTGTTCGACACTTTGGCATAAATGTTAAAACGGTTTATCCTTCCCATATTCGTTCACAGGAATTATACGTTTTCATTGTGCAGAATACTTTTTTTTCGTTTTTGACAAAGCTCAGGAGAAGAATGATTTTTACAAAAGCAAATTATTTTACACGTCAGTGGGTACTTTCATTAGAGTTGAAGGCAAGAAAGTTAAAAATTTGAGTCGTTCATTCTGTTCCTCTTGTAAAGTCCTTTTCAATTTTTTATTTTGTATATTTTGTCTTTTTACCTTATAAATACTGGCCTATTTTTACCATGGTTATACCTGTTGGTTTATATATGCTAATTTTGACCATTTTATTAATATTTTCGCCCCATAACACACTGGGAAAATCATTACCAGACGCCTTGTACTTAACCTCATTAATGATTATTGTTTTCGAAATGGAATCGACTCTATTATGCTACTACAAAAATGTCTTATTGCCTTGAATTCACATAATCTTATTAGCATAAATCATTTCTAGCCGTATTTTAAGGTTGGTCCCTACAGATGTATTTTTGTTTTTGCAGGTACTGAAAATTCTTGTTCTGAAAAATACTCATATTCTGAGTGTGTTAAATCAAATTAGTGTTAAATTAATTGCAACCAGCAGTATATTCAAGCCGAACGAAATTCAACATCAAATGAAAATTAAAGTTCTCAGCCACATGTGTCTCGTATATGGTGTATGACAGGTGTATAACAACGAATTAAATATTCCTCTTAATCGGGATTCCTCATTATTGTTTGTAACTACGAATGTTATTCTATGTCCTTACGGTTGGTGGTTTCAGATCAGACGCCTTTCATTAAATGATGATTAAAACTCACGTCAAAACCATAAACCAAACGCACAAAGTATTCCAAGTATAATATGTGATACCCTCGGTCGTGTGTATATTCATCTGTCTATATGCTGGTCTGCCTCCCCCTTTCCAACGGTATCCAACCAATTACAACGATCTTCTGACACATGAAATAAAATGTTGATCCAAAAGACAACAACATCAATAGTACCGCTGCAGATTTGTGTTTTCATTTCGTCTACATGTTTCGCCCCGTTAAGGGCGTCTTCAGGACAGTCAACATAATGAAAAGGACGTCTGAAGTATGAAAAATGTGGTTAAATGTGGTTAACGTTTAAAAGTCGACGTCATAATGAAAATGAATGAACATAGTTACATTAAGAGAGTTATTTTTAGTGTTCGTATTTCATAGTTCTGTACCACTGTATCGTATGCCAGTATGATTGGTGTCAATATGTTAAATTCCCGTTTACTGGAATATTCTCGATCATCATCTTCTGGGTATGGTTTCTAGTCTTGGAACGTTTGTAGTCAACCATGCGAGTGGTTGTAGAGTACAACGCGGTTCTGCAGATGTGGTTCTCATGCTGAGGTCGATCTGTGCTGATTCCCATTGTATTAAAAAATTGTGGTGTCGTATCTGGAACTTGAGGTTTAATACTGTTGCAGAATGTTCTTGGTGGTGAACTGTTATCAAGACATCTAGTTGGGTAATCCTTGTGGTTCGTGCTGCTCATATATTTATATCTTAGACAATGTTCGGTATTCGACTTGGTTTTCATTTCTAATTTTCTGTGTGGCACGGCTTGAGAAAGTTGGATTGGTGGTTGTCTCCATTATTTCTTCTGTTTGGTTTCTAATTTTTTTCTTTTCTTTGATGCCTGTTTGAAATCTTCATCTTGGTATGGTCTCCAGTTTTTGAACAGGTCGGAATCGGCCATGCGGGTGGTTGTAGAGTACAACGCGGTTCTGCAGAGGTGGATCCGAAAGGATGCAAGGGTTCACTGGTAAACAGAGAACTGAAGTAGCATTAAGTGAACCAACACCTGTGGTGGATATCGTGTGGTAGGGTAATTATGGATGGATACCGAAGTATTTGCTAGTCGTCTACATACTAACGTAAAATGTTGATCCAAAAGACAACAACATCCATAGTACCGCTGCAGATTTGTTTCGTCTACATGTTTCGCCCCGTTAAGGGCGTCTTTAGGACAGTTAACATAATGAAAAGGAGATCTGAAGTTTAAAAGCCGACGTCATAATGAAAATGAATGAACATAGTTACCACACGATATCCACCACATTAATGCTACATGAAATAAAATGAAAGGACACAGAAAATGTCATGAATTTATCAGAATGAAAGATAAATAAAATATTATCCTTAATTTGTTATAATTTAAATAATCAGTGCTTGGGATGGAAGGTTTCTCGTTTACTTTGCCTTATAGATATTTAGAATGCTTGTTGAGTTTCAGTCTATCAATACTAAACATCTAGAGCAAAGGTTGAAATAAAATATTTTCCGTTGATCTGCCAGCCATTTTGTCTCGCAACTAAGTGATTTAAAGCAAATTTCACGTGCGATCTTTGTAAACATTCATGTTTAACCGAACCAACTGGCTAAAAAGTAACAGGTTCTCAATTCTGCATTCTGTATTCCGAATTCTGAATTCCGTATTCTGAATTCCGAATTCCTCAAAACGATGTCCCTTCTCGGCTTTCTTACTATTTGAACAAAACAACATTTCCATCCAATTTTATGGAACAACAAATGTCAGAACTGACTGACGTCAATTGCATTAAAGAAATTTTATGCCAAAAAATGCAAATTTGTAGACAAAAAATATGTCACTGTGGCATCCGTAGACTAGATAATTTCAAAAATTAGTATGAATAAGATTACTTTTAGGAAGTTTAATGCAACAACAGACTACAGAACCATGAAGTCCTAATCTTGCCATTACTTGACCTACTCTTCAAAACTGTATTTAAACAGATTATCTCCCCTACATTAAATGATGACGTATCCAAAGGTTAAAAAATACTGTTTTTCCTCTTGAATGTGTGTTTATTTCGACAATATGAAATTTTCATTTTCTGATAGCCGGATTTTCCACAAGAAATCGTACATTTCAGTGAAACTTGTTTTCTTGCATTCAACAGCCATTTTACACCCCATTTTTCAAATAGCCATGGAATATGCATTTTTGTGTGTGTGCCTAGTGTACCTTTACGATTATGTTCTTGTAATTTGAATAATTTCACCACAAAGCAATTTTCAAACATTTCTTGAAAATTAAAATACTAAATTTACTATTTAAAGTTCTGCTCAAATTGAAATATGGGCGGTCCTTAACTTATGGCCAAGTGTATATTTTGATACATCATGATTTTTAAAAATGGGGGTAATAACAAAATTACCGGACAGAGTTGTCAAGAGCCGAAGTCCATGAGAAAAAGACAAAGCGGAAAAATT
>MJUU01044931.1:63233-104591 GCA_002080025.1 Modiolus philippinarum
ATTTCACGTGCGATCTTTGTAAACGTTCATGTTTAACCGAACCAACTGGCTAAAAAGTAACAGATTCTCAATTCTGCATTCTGTATTCCGAATTCTGAATTCCGTATTCTGAATTCCGAATTCCTCAAAACGATGTCCCTTCTCGGCTTTCGTACATCAGTGAAATATCTGAAATTCTTATTTAAAAGTATTGAAACTGTTGATTAAATAGTATAGATCCTGGATTATACCTTGTTTCAGTGTCCCATTAATTTGAATTAAACATTCTGAAGAGAACATTCAAAAGTTTTCATAAATTCAAAGTGATGTTTTGCTTTGTTTGGGCGGAGCTTAAGCTTGAGTATAACACGTTCGTTGTACATATGTTGCTCCACCAGTATGAAATACTATAGATTTCTTACACTAAGGCTTCAACATTAAGATGTGCATATTAAACCATTTCTTTGTAAATTCGCAAGAAATAATCAAATTGTTTTGGAAAATGATCAGATGATTCATTCATTCATATCTTAGAAGAAATAAAGAATGAATGAATATTTATTAATTAAGCATTCAAATTATTCTCTTGATCACACCAATAGTTGTCCTAATCATCCGTGGTTCGATTTATTTTTGTGACATAATAAATAGGCTACTTATTACATAATAGTAGCATTTCACATCAAGCTGTAATGTCCTAAAAATACTTACTTCGAGTAATACCGATAAACCCTAGAGAAATAAGCAAACTCCACATATTCCACACTGAAAAATGATAAATAATAATATTTATATTTGATGGAAAGATTGGTCAAAGGTTTCACCCCGAGATACTAACTATTTATAACAAATGATAACGGAATTATGACACTCGAATTTAAGTGCAATTGAAAGATTTATTTGATTATATTATCAGCTGATATAAAAGTAAAATGATCTAATCGCAAATTAGATAGAGATGCACATCTGGAAAAATGAAAGTAAATAAATAAAAAATACTTCTAATTCATTTTTGATTTAGACTGGTCGCTTTGTCGGTTTTGATTCTAATTATCTAACTTTTCTGTTGAGTGTGAACATTTAATGTGCAGTGAGTTCTCTATAAGATTTGCCGTATTAATGTAGGACGAGTTTTGCTCTGAACTGTAAATTTTAACTTCATACATTTTAACTTTATTTTGCTCTTTGGGGACCATTTAGGGCTTGCTATATGGTGTGAGGTTCCTCACTGTGTTGAAGACCGTATGGTGACCCCTAGATGCTCTGTTTTGGGTAGTTTTAACCTTGAGATGGGATGTTGTCTCCTTGACATTTACCCCCATTTCCTTTCTTTTTCATATGTACACCTGTTAACATAAGAGAAAAGGCGTTTCTTTTTGACGACTTTCGAGGTCAATAGAAGTAAAAAATAGGCAGCAGCTGAAATTTAATTAAAATTATTTTCATCTGAAATTTTAGATTGTTTATACATTACAAGGCTAAAAATCCAAAGAAGGCATTAAAACAACGACAGTAGAATACCGCAGGAATAAGGGAAGCGATGATCACAAAAATCGATGCCTAAAGACATGGCAAGAGCAACAACAGAGAAAAACAAAGACAAAACAAGGACTTGAGACAGCTACAATTCATGGAAATAAAAAGATAACAAGAAGAACTTTGGCACTAAAATTATACCGACATGAAAAAAAATATATAGATTTGTTATTTTGAGTTTTTTTTTAAATTTTGTTCAAGAAACCCCGCCCCCAAAATAAGATTTTTCACCTCATTTATTGTTTTGATATTTAAAAAGGTTGTTGTTTTCATTAGATAGGACAACAGAAATGAATGAAACCACTTTCCATGTCAAAGTACTACATTTGAAATATGTAAACCGAAAATAAAATTTCAGCATGAGTTCTGATAATTAATCACGTTCTGAACTCCCCTCTTTATTCATTTATTGTAATTCTAACAATTACCACATACATTAAAAAAGTAAATGCATGTAATATTATAAAAAAGATTTTTTTTTAAAACATTATAATAAAAACTAAGTTCGCATTATTTTTTTTTAGGAAAATGTTATGTTTTTCACCAATATTGGTTGAAGTAAAACAATGAGGTACAACATATGTAACATATTTTTTTTCATGCTTTACAAGCAGTCTTGATAATTTTAAGGTTACTTCATCATCCTTCCCCATGGTTATATCAGCATGCAGAGTCGTTCCTCCAAAGCCATATCCGGTTGACTCGGATATATCAGAGGTTGACCTGGATATATCAAGCAATATTCCAATTTTTCAAAGGCAATAACTTTTTTAAAGTTTTCACACGAAAAATCAAAACAATAAACATCTATAGCATTTCCTCTTTCCGATTAGGTATTCAAAACAGAATCCTGATTATGCAAATAAATAGAATAGACGTCAGAAAAATTGTAGAAACTGGGTCGTTGATATATCCCGCAGAGATTCGACGTTTTCACATTATGACGTCATAAAGGCTCGAGGGGACAACATAATAACGAATAACCAAAAGTTGCTTTAGTGATTTTCTTAATCTTACTTATCCAAAAGAGCTTGACATTAAGGATACTACAGATATTTCCACATCGGCCTCTTTCCTTGATCTTTTTCTTGAAATTGACAACAGAGGTACATTACAAACTAGGTTGTATGACAAACGCGATGACTTCACCTTTCCAATATTCAACTTTCCTTTTCTTTGTTGCAACATTCCAAAAGTGTTTACATCTCACAACTCATTCGGTAATCAAGGGCTTGTGGTCGTTACAGTGTTCCTTGATAGAGCCTGGTTGCTTACAAATAGACAACTTAAGCAAGGTTATGTTACCCAAAAACTTGAAAGTCATCACTACAGAAGTTTTACAGCCGACATCACGATCTAGTGGATCGTTACGGGACATATGTTTCCCAGATGACAACAGATCTTTCCCTCTACAACTAAAGTTTGTTTGTTTTCTCTCTATCGGATTTGACTTTACTACCGTATTTGGCATGTTCAACATGGCGGGTGTCTTATAAGAAGCAGGAGATGCATACTCTACCGGTACACCTGATCTCACCCATGGAGTTCGCGTTGTTCATCTGTATGTGTGTCTTCATTTATCTTTTTTGTTCCGTACTCAAGTGGTGTCCTTGTTTCATAGGGTTTTCGATGTTATCTTTGTCCATGGATTGTTCGTTCTTTTGACTGACGGGTCGGTTCTTACTTACTTTGCTGCAACATTCCAAATTGAAATTATTTCGAGTAGTGCGGTCCAAATATTTATCCAGTTACAAAACATTTGCAAATAAAATGATAAAAAAAACTGCAAATGAAATAAAAGGGACAACAGGAAACACCTACAATGGCTGAAAATTATAATTACATTCCACAATCTGGTAGGGAACTACACAGCAAAAACACAAATTAGACAAAAGACAAACGTAAACAACGATAGGAACTCGGGACAGCCGGACTTGGTACCGGCACTAGCAAAAGCCAGCGGTAGGGTTAAACCGGTTTATGGGTACCCAAACCTCCCCTTTTCTGTCCCATTTCCCTATAGTTAAGTAAACATACGAATAAAACCCAATACAGGTAGACTACTAACTCCATAACCACAATCTTGAAAGGAGAGAATATGACAATACGTAATTTTGAAAGATGGGTCAAGGGGTGCTCGCCGCTAAATTGCCGGCTAGCTAAAGGAGCCTAGTCTACTGGTAAAACACTGCCGCACTACGGAAGAAAAAACAAACTCAAAACTCCCCGCAGGATTTGGCCAAGAATCATCATATATTTCAGTAGACATCGACGGTATCAGTGAGAGGCCAGTATGTATTTAAAATTTCAGGTCACTAGATCTCAAAGCTAATTTAACGGATGCAAGCAGAGTATCTTGTCAATATCTCCTATTACGTAAAGAATGTAAGTTACGTCCCAGCTTTTCTGGATTTTTAATCAGTTTCTGGCATTTTTAACAACATTACCGTAAAAATGAGGATAAGCAATGCCCTTAGTAATAAGCAGTTTGCGAGTAACGCCACATTTAGATATTAAATATTCATATCTGTTATAAAACTTCTTCAAGGTATTCAACAACTTATGAAATCTTAAACCCTGTTGGAAAAGTTTGGCTGTTATAGTAAAGTTACGTTCATTAAAATCATCAAGAGTAGAACAAACACATGCAAATCGTACAAGTTGAGAAATGTACACCCCGTATGATGGAGCTTGTGGGACGTCGCCGTCAAGAAAAGGGAAATTAGCTATAGTGAAATCAAAATCATCCCTTTTATCATATATTTTAGTTTTTATTTTACCAGCGTCAATAATGATGGTTAGATCCAGAAAAGGGCAGTATTTGGAATTATTGTTAGCTTTATTTAATTTCAGTTCTTATGGGTAAATAATGTCTACATAATCTAAAAACTAGGGATTGTCAATAGTAAGGATATCGTCAATATACCCGCTGTTATCATTGAAAATAGAAATAAGATTATCACTGTTTGGTATGGTTCCATTTTGAAGTTTTTTCGTGAAGTCTTTTCCGTAACAGAACAGAAAAAAATCTGCAATGAAAACACATTTTTGAACCTAAAAATTGCTGAAAAGGCGAGAATGACATGTATGTCGAATTTCCCGCGCAACTTTGGGGGAATTTGAAATCTCAGTTCAATAGTAACAAGTCTAAAATAAAAAATAAAGAATGATAAACAAGTTATCGGGCTTTTTACAGCTGATGTGTTGTAAAATATCATCCCGCTTGCCGGAATATGAAGCTTGGGACTCGTTCACTATGCTCATTCGCCCCTGTGCTTCACATTGTGGTTCAAGTTACATTGTATGGTATGATACATGTACGATACACGCTTTTCAAGAGCCCGATAAAATATACATATCTCATCATAAGAATCCAGTTTTTTATTGATCTTGAAAATAAAAGAACACATTGATTTTTTTTAAAACAGCAGTAGTTTTAAAAGAATTAATTATTCTATATTAAAATATTAATGTCACAAAAATTGCCGAACTCCAGACATTTTAAGCAATGTTTTCTGAGATATTTTTCTTAACAAAGATACAAATTATCATCGGCAACGATAAAATATCCCTAAAATTACTAAGACTGTTTGTAACATAATTATGAGAAATATGTCTAATGTGCTTTTTCATCACCCTTTTTTCCTTCAGACATAAATAGAAAGCGTCATCCATTACGTAGGAAGAAATTCAATTTTCCCGATACTCATTTTTGTTTTATAAGAAGAGAAGTTATAAAAATTTAGTAAAAATCGAGAAAAAAAATTTCCAGAGGTCTCGAACATAACTTTTAGTTGCAAATGAGATTGTGCATGCATTGTATTGTTTAAAAATAACTTATCCATCGTCATTTGCATCAATACCAGATTTAAGCCCTGATTTAATATTTTTGAATTTTAAATACTGTGATAAGGCCTACTGCATGAGCTGTATGAATCAGATGTGGATTCTACAAATTTCTAAAGATTTTATTTGAAGAGCTTTCCGCAACCAGTTGTGCCCGTTGCCATAGCATACAATCTTTTGATTTTTCTAATCTTAATTCAACTCTAGAACACAATAAGTTGAAAACAGTAATATCTGATTTGATACATCAATAAATCTGCACTGAAATTGAGAACAAATTCAAATTAATATTTTTAGTAGTAGGAAAAGACAAAACATATTTTGTTAAGAGCCATACCGAGTCAAACAAGCGGTACACAGAAAATGACGTAATCAAGATGTTAGAATTCATGATCAATATTTTGTCGAATTTGGAGGCCGCGTTTTTCAACAGACAATCGGGATTTCCACATGAACTAACTATGTGCCGCTTTCAGCTGAATTTTTCCTTTACTAGTATGAGGTCAAGTTTTTACGACTTACACAAAAAAAATTGAAAACATTTAGCCTAGTTCTTAAGGCAGCAGACCCGGGGTAACCCCAAAATTTTCCACACAGTCAATTTTCTTTGAATTTGCAGCATGAAACAAGTATGTTCTAATGTTATTCAAGAAAATTTTTTGAAAACTTTCTCCTTAAGATTTTTTATTTTTTGCTGACGGGAACACCCCTTTATTAGGAGTCTTAAATTCTGGTAAGAAATCACCATGAAGCGTATACTATTGCACCGTAGATATTTAAGAATTGGAATAAAAAGACTATAAATTGCCAAACTGTTTAATAGAAATTGTAGACCTAATACAAATAGATACTTGGACGATATTTTGGCTTTAAATAATCCTGAATTTTCTAAACTTACAGATGCAATTTATTCTGCAGAACTTACTTTAAATAAATCCAATAGCAGCAGTTATTATACTCCTTTTCTTGATCTTGATATATCAATAAACCAAGGAAAGTTAAACACTAAGGTTTTTGATAAAAGGAATGATTTCTCCTTCCCTATAGTCAATTTCCCCCATCTCGACGGCGATGTTCCGTTAGCCCCTTCATACGGGGTCAACATTTCACAACTTGTTCGATATGCACGAGTATGTAGTAATGTTTTTGACTTCAACGACCGAAATCTTTGTCTCACTGAAAAACTTGTGCATCAAGGGTTTAGATATCATAAATTGATAAAAACATTCTCTAAATTTTATTATAGATACATTGACTTATTAAGAAAATTTGGTTCTACATGCAGGGCTCTTATACGTCAGGGCATTTCACATCCAAACTTTTATGGCAATATCATTTACAAAGCACATAAATTCAAAAATTGTCCTTCAAAACTTATTCATAAAGGATATAAATACAGCATTGTTGTTAAATCTTTACTTCTGGCTTTTGTTGGCAAAAATATTGATCATCTCTTAAATGCTTTACACCATAACTAAATTTAAACAATTTTTCATATTGGCAATATTTGGCATTGCACAATATCATGTTCTTCTTTCATAATTGATGATTTCGTTATACCAAATCTATTTAGAAGTATTTCAATTGAAGTTTCATATGTAAGAAGGCTTGATATGATAGTCAACGGAAATTATGTCCTTAGCTAGCTGTCAGTAACTGCGAGCATTTGTCCGGACAGTACCTGTGGGTATTGTCTTCATGTTTTATGTACTTCATTGTATGGGTATTCGTTTTGATAAGTTGGACTTTTTTCTAGTTTGATTTTTACTGTGAGTCTTTTCGTGTATTTATTTTTTAGCCATTCATCACACATAGGGGGAGGGTTTGAATCCAAAAAAAAAAAACGAGTTTAACCCACCGCAATTTTTGCGCCTGTCCCAAGTCAGGAATATGTTGGTCATTTGCTTGTCCTTGTCTTCTTATAAAATTTTAGTTTCTTGATATTTAGGTTATTTGGTGTGGTTTGTTTCCATTGATTTATTCATTTTTTACCTTTTTGGCGCCATTTAGGGCTTGGTATATGGTGAGAGGTGATCCCTAGATGCTTTGTTTCGGGTCGTTTTAACCTGGATATGGGATGTTGTCTCCTTGACATTTACCCCATTTCCTTTCTTTTTCATACTAAATATGAGAGAATAATGATCATAAGCATGCATAAAGTATTGATTTGTAGTAAAAAAGAAAATACGTTGTCAAAATATTGCTGAAAACATGGCTTTATTCAATTTCTTCTAGATGAAAATCCTAACAGTCAATTTTCGCCCAAAACTGGGAAATAAAAGGTCCTCCATACATATGACTTATATCAAAATTTTATAAAAATTCACCGTCTCCTTTTTTCACAATGTTAGGAAAAAGCATAAAAAGTCTCAATATTCCTTAATACTAAACGTCAAGCAGAAAGAATAACCTCTCTTTCCAAAAATCCGACTTTCATTAATTTTAAAATTTTTAGATGCCATTCAAAACCTAGAAATTTTGATGTTAGCACTTTGAATTATTTTGAAAAAGGTCTGCAGTTTAATGATTACATGAATATTCTATTTCTATTAATGATAAAAATTCTAAATCTTTTGTTTTATTCGTACCAATCAAAACAAGTTACTTATGAAGAAAAGGGAGGAGTTATCTCCCCTACCCCAGGACTACCACCTTAAATTTGAGCTTTCTCTTAATATGTCATAATTTAAGGACTTTTTTGTCTAGATCTATCCATATGAGCTTGAAATTAAAGTTTCCAATGATACACCAACTTCAGCTTCGTACTTGAATCTTTGTTATACATTGAGGAAGATTGACATTTGAAATCTAAGCTATATGATTTAAGCTTCCCCGTTGTGAACTTTCCCTTTCTTTGCAGGAATATACCTACCTCTCCAGCCTATTGCGTGTACATTTTGCATTTGATTCGTTACTGTAGAGCATGAAAATTATACAGTGATGTTTTGAATAGAGGAAAATAACACTTTCTTAAAAGCTGCCTACTCGGGGATTTTTTCAGCCTTTGTTACTCTCATCCCAATGAAAATTCTTTGGTCGTCACTATGACATCATTTAACAATATGAATAATATTAGTGTTGCGAGGTGGTAATATGCAAAAATACAACAGTCAGTAGTGTTTGTTTTTTACTTACCCTTGAAAAAGACATCACATGTCGAAATATTGGGCTGTTTTACTCCTTTTTTATCTTTTAAATTCAGATGTCTTTTTATTTTTGTTTTTATTTTGACTTTGCCCAATTCAGGTGGTTAACCACACTACTGACTGTTGTATTTAAAAATGTGACCGTGTCCAAAATGAAAACGAACATTTTCAGCTCGATTTCACATCTTCACGAATTTCACATAACAGTTTGAATTTATCCTGGATTGACTCACTGATAGTGTGACGGGTGCCGCTAGTAAAGCGGAACATGCTTACCCTGCCAGAGCACCTGCTGTCAAAATCAGTTGTAATGAGAGTTGACACTGTCAGTGCTTTAGTTTTTATTGTTGTCTTGTATAATGACTGTAAAATGCAAGTTTTGTCTTCGTTAGCAATACTTGTGCTACTGATTTGTTCTTGTTAATATTTGAATAAGAATTACACAAATCTGTACCTTGGTACTGTAAGAGTGTTAGAGAAGTAACACGTACCATGGATTTTTAGATAAAATAAATTAAAATAACCAATCAGCCATCGAACAGGTCTTTCAAAACATTATATACCTCACTAATCGTGTGCCTTAACACCTAATGTCACTTGAATTTTGGGAGTTCACACTATAAGTGTCTTAGTTCTGAATTCCTGTGCTTTGTGGCTATCTCGTGTCTTTATTTTTCTGTGTTCTCGTTTTGCAATGTCTCTGGACTTTGATTTTTGTAACCACGTCCCTTGTTTCTTTAGTATTCTACTGTCGTTGTTAAATACATGAGAAGTTGATTCGAGACACAACTTAAGAGTGACGTAATAAGATCCTGAGTCTATCCTTAGTTTGGTCATAAGATTTTTTTAGGACGAATTTTAGGGTACTTTCGATTGTGTACTTGTTACTACTTTATACAAACATCAACAATATACATATGTATATAGACTAATAGACTAATGCAGATACAGTCTAATTCAGTGTGCAGCCATGTCCAGTATTCATATTGATATATATTCTAAAGTTTCTTTAGTGCATATCGATATGTCCTATATTTTTCGTACTACACATTGCAAGCAAAAACCTCTTTTTTGCATCAATTTAAGCAGATGACATAGCAATGGAAATAAAAAGGTCAAATGTAGTAGGCGCGCTATTTTATAACATGTCATTTATTATGTCTCTTATGCCACAATAATCGCTGTTTGGAACAGATTTTGGAGGATTAAACAATGGTTTATTGCAAAAACATTGTTATTTAGGCGTCTCAAAATAAAAAAAAATAGCAATATTGTTTAATATTCAATTATGCATCATAAATTTATTTTTTACCCCTTTATAATATTTCTGTATATTTATTTGTATGAATAGTTTATTGCTGAGTCATTTATTTTGATTGTCTAAAGACGCACTTGCTTAATTGGAAGTTTATTTAAGATTGCAACAACCTTATGGAGTTTCAGGGCATGAAACGATCTCTAGTATCTAAACGAATGTTACTAAGAAATAATTATCTTATACATTTCAATCATATCTTTTATTACTAATGTTCTCTCTGTAATTTACATCAGAAGAATGGTTCTCCACGCTTAAGGTCTATATTCTAACTTTATATCTGTTAAAGTAAAAGTGTATTATTAGGAATTATATATAATTACTGAAACTTTCAACTTGCAGTAAATATATATATAATTACTAGTATGTTTAGAAAGAAATTACACATAATTACTGAAATTTTCAGGAATTATGCAGAAAAACTGAAATATTTAGAAGCAATTTTGTGTAATAACTGAAATATTATTAAAAAGCATTTTGAAACTTTAAATTTGTGTTTAATTTGCTTAAAATTAAATGGTATAAAATGGCAAATAACTAAATACCAAAGTTACTGCAATTACGGAATCAACTCATTTCAAAATTAGCTCGATGCACTTGCTGTGATGCGTTTTCCAGCCTTTCAATTTGCATACTCTTTGCTTCCTGAAGAAATTCCTGTTTTGGGGATAAGCCATTACTGCTTGTTTAAATACCAAATTGTAGTAACTTTGTATTCTACAGATGATCATTTTATCAACTTGTGTCTCTTCAGTGCAGACCACACCAAGTATTGTCTAAAATATGTTCTTCCTATATCTCAGGAAATTATAACCAGAAGAATGAAGCGTTCCGGTAATAGAATGAATACATTTCCGTATAAACTTTTATGAACCAAACTTTAAAGTGACTCTTAAGAAAAAAAATAATACAAACTTTTGTTCCTAATTATAAGGTGTGCATGCAATGTCTTCAACGAATTAATTTACAGATTATGAATGATTAAAACTTATGTTAAGAATTTTGCAAGCGATCATCTAAAACTGAAATATAGAAACTTAAGTAATACCTATTTTTTTTTCAAGCAAAATACCGAAGTAACTGTTCCAAATGTTCCGATGATAACATTTTCATCCTGATTTCCTGACCCTCAACAATTCAAGTATGACTATTCTAGATAAATTCACTTGATCTTAAACGACCCCTTCCAAAAAGGTGAATTTGTCAACAAAAATTATTTTAATTTTATGATCCAAGTATTCTTTTTCCACATCTTCATATACTATAGCCTTTAATTTCGAGGGTATCTTTTCCTATCTCCATAATCCCAATGTGCATGACTACTCTGTCCTTGTGTGATTTTGGCTTTTCATTTAGATACTATTGATCTTCATTCTCCACCAGTTTTAGTTGTCTCTGTTTATTGACTTCTAATAATTTTATTTGATCTGCACTAAAGGGCATAAATTGTCGAATACTGAATTCACAGTAACTTAGTTTGGAACTTTCTTATTAATTTTTATTTAGATTAATCAATCAGATATTGACGAGTAGTTTTTCCACAGATTTCATGAATAATGTTGTTACATTTGCAAATGTTCAAAAAGAAAAGATATTATATGAAAAAATTGCCTTGTGTTTTATAAAAATTTACTGTTTTATCAAAATTCAAACCCTTTAAAAATACTAAGGCTTCATTCCTTGTATGACACGCGGTAGATGTCCTTAGTACTGAATTTGGCCTCCTATTTCGATGTTTTTTGGTAATGAGTACTTCTTTTTTACTACTTTTGGATTATGACTTTCCATATTATTCGATTGTAATGCTGCTGATGAGAAGTTACTCCTTGAAACACGTGTACAGCATAACGAAATTTACTGTTTTATGCAACTTCGGTATTTGTGTTTCTATTCTTTATGTAAATACATATAAAAGTGACAACAAAAGTCCGAATCAATCAAAGGGATAAAACGACAAATCCACTTGTTTTTTTTAAGTAAATGCTTCCCCTCCCTACAGATTTCCAAAATGAAAAATAGCTGGGCCCAATACTGAACAGTTCAAAATTTACTTTTTTGCTTGTTTGCTGATATTATCAAAGATAATATGCTTTTTAGCTCATCTGGCTATGCCAGGGTGAGCTATTGTCATCACTTAGCGTCCGTCGTCCGTCCGTCGTTAGCTCACTTTCAAAAATCTTCTCCTTTGAAACCACTGGGTCAAATAGAACCAAACTTCAACTGAATCATCACTAGGGTATCTAGTTTCAAATTTGTTATTTTGTATGTCTTAGATCAAACAACATGGCTGCCGTTACTAAAAAAAGAACAGGGGTAAATTACAGTTTTTGGCAAATACTAGTAACTCAAAAACCGTTACAGATATCAAAAATCTGACTAAGGGGGGTTAAAATGATCAACATTAGAGGTTCTACCCATGCTGAAATTTTGAAGATATCTGATAACCCGTCTAAGAGTTATTACCCTTTTTCCGTACAATTTTCAAAATTTTAATGATTTTTATTTTTTATTAAAAAAACTATAACAGATAGAGATTGAGTGTAAATTGCAAAAAATGTTCAGCATATTAAGATCTACCCGCATGGAAATTTTGAAGAAAATCCAAGTACCTTTATATGAGTTGTGGCCCTTTCTTGGTCAAATTTCTCCTGATTTTATACTTTTTGTCCTATATTTCAAAAACGCTTTGAGATAGAGGTCAAGTTTAAATTGCAAAAATGTTCAGCATGTTAAGGACTATATTTTATTGAACACGGTCAAGTTTTTTGACCTCTTCCAAGATGGCCGCCATCGGGAAACTTAGTTTACTATTTGACCAAATGGGGAAAATTCATACAAAGAACTTTTTGAGAACCACCAAATGGATTTGAACCAAACTTGGCATGAATGATGATGATGAGGTGCTGACCAGGTGTTGTTATTTTGGTGCCGATCTGTCATTATATACTACATAAAACGAAAAGAAACTTGGTTTTATACTGTTCAATTATAGCCCAACTTTTTGCAAATCACAACTTTTCTGATATTTATAAAATAACAATTGTTTCTGCATAATCATTTGAAGGCATAAAATGGAATTTGATATGAAGTTTTCATTATATCGTTTTATTTCAAGATAATAAGTTTTCGTTGATTTCAGATGCTACATTGCGGTTCACATGAACGTGAAGTGTCATACGATTTACAAAACACTGCATTACAGTGAACATACAAAGACTTGGGATATCCTGCATACCATACTCAAAGTCTTGGAAATAAAATCTGGTTTCATCTAAAGTTTGTGATACTATTTCAGTATTAGGATCTGTTGGACATCTACAATAAAAATCTAGAAAATGTGTTATTACTGAAATTATATTTACTTAAATAATGTATGTTAATTTTGACAATCTATGTCAAATCAGTAACTATACCATTAAAATCAAGTATCAATAGCTAGCTTCAATTATGCAGACTTTGTTAGTGATAAATTTGTCCTGGTAAAATATGTCCAGGTGGACATACTTTCCCAGGAAATTTAGTCCATGGTTACAGATTTTACCGGTAAAATACATCCGCTTTTAGTAAAATAAGTACCAGGACCTCTTTAACTAGGAAAAATTGATCACTCAAGAAGTTTAAGGTTTAAAAGAAATCAATTTGCACTTGAATTTGTATAACATAAAAACAACTATATATCATTTTTATAATATCATTCAATCAAGTTTTTATACAACATGATCTAAAATGTATTAGGTTGAAGATATAGCCCAAAGTCACATTATTAATTATGATGAAGCGATTGATTGTAAATGACTAAAATAGCAATGTTTGGTTTCCTGAGCAACCGTGATCCCACACACTTTTTCTATTAAAAAATCTGAAATGCTCGGTTCTTTCCTTGTAGATAACATTTTTTCCGTGCATCCGAATATTTACTTGGCATGCTTTTAAAAATGGACAAAAATTGATCTTTTTTAAATGAATGTCTGTAGCCATGGCAACCAAAATATCTTTCATCTTGCAGGTTTTTATGTTGTTAAATTTAAGCAATAACTTGTAAATGTATCTGTGCCAGTTATACTTGTTGCGTTGAGGAAGGGCTAAAACTTTTATTGAGGTCCTGTGCTTTCTGTACATTACACAATACGACGTTACTTTTTACAACTAACATGATGAAACGATAGGGTATACACTAATCGACCAAGTGCGAATCGACGAAATCATTATTATAGTTTAGCAATACATGCGTTTGTTGAAAAAATCATTATAACTGTAATAAACATTGTTTTTATTAGAGTAATAATTTCTTATCGGGATCGCATCTATTGTTTAGACTATAATAGTGATCTCATCGATTCGCACTTGGCCGATAGTGGTAAACATTCCTAGCTTATCAACAATATCATGAGATATCAGCAATATTTTCTTGACAAGGTATAACAGAAATCGTAGTTATTTACCATTGGCCAAGAGGTACATGTACATGTATTTGTATTTTGTATTGTTTATTTTTGTTTATCCTTCAATTAAATGGCTTGACATTGTATATTTTCCTTCTAATGTGGTAAAGGGTATTCTAAGGACTTTTTATTCTAGGGAAATGTTTAGAAATGCGTAATTAAGCAATGAAGGGATATGGAGTAAGTGCACTTGAGACAAACACATGACAAAATCAAGCAATGGAACAATGCCTTCACTGCTGCTCTTCATCTTAAGGTCACTATAATATCCATAGCCATATACCTTCATTGCTTTTTTAGACGCGAGTTTGTCTCTACTGCACTGTGGAGTCCATAAAGATCTTTCATACATCTTAGTCATTTAGTACTTGTTCTTGAGAGAAATTCTCATATGGATGCACTTCAAATTTTGGCATTTTTATTTTTGTAAATTAAAATTGTTATTCTGACCACCTGTTAATGGGCCAATATCTCATGATTTTATTATGCAAAGTTTTTTTTACGTTTGGCTCGATTAGTGCCCTGTGGTTGCTTAAGTATTGTTATCTTTCGGGCAAAGGATGACAGCGATTGTAAGAAAACTTGCCAGATAATTTTATGTTTGTTGACGACCCCGTATCCATGGGTAAAAAGGCATGGATGTAACCTTGCCTTACATATAGAATTGAATTAAGCTCAAACCGATTTTAGGGGCCGTCTTGAACTTACTATGAGGTATGAGCAAAGCTCATTGTTGAAGGTCTCATGATGAAGAACAACAATAAAACCGTTGTTCTATTGCTTTGTCTCAAGTGTATTTACTCCATATCCTTTCGTTGTTTATTAAAACAAAGTACTATGTGATATATGGAAAAGAAAACTTCAGATAACTCCTGACAAAACTGAGGGAAAAGTTCACATCAGCTAAATATAAAAAGGCAGATATATAAGAATCTATAAATTGAAGATAAAAAATGTGACTTGCAACAAATATTATTTGTAGGTGACATTCTTATTTAATAGAATGTGATAATGTAAAATAAAATGAACCTTTGGGGCGATTTGCAATAAATTCTTTTTGTTTCTTGGAAATCAAGATGCCATTTTTTCATTAGAGTTAATTTGAATTATTATAAAATACCTTTGAGACGACGGATGATATCGACGTTGGTAGTTGTAGGTTTAATTTTTAACAGTATACAGTCTATGTGGAAATTAACTCATTTATAATTTCACGAGACACCATGAGCTTTTACTTGTTTAAATGTGGACAAAGATGTCTCTCATTCATAGTAAAAGGACTTTTGTACATGATTTTTTGTAT
This sequence comes from Modiolus philippinarum, assembly GCA_002080025.1. Taxonomy (NCBI): domain Eukaryota; kingdom Metazoa; phylum Mollusca; class Bivalvia; order Mytilida; family Modiolidae; genus Modiolus; species Modiolus philippinarum. The sequence goes on from MJUU01044931.1 coordinate 78,801, forward strand.
TTTCTTTTTATCGGAGAAATCATACAAAAGTACAATATTGGTAGGGGTTCAAGATGAAGAACAACGATAAAAGCGTTGCTCCATTGCATGTTTTTATCATGTATTTGTAGACACTTTGTCTTATGTGCATTTACTCCATGTCCCTTCATAGTGTATTTACTAAATGATTTGCAAATTTACTAATATTCATCAAGGTCTATTAGTTATGCTTTAACAATTATTTTTCAGTTTTGCTCTAAAGTTGCATTATATATTAGCCAAAAATTTCGATAGATAAAGCAATTAAAATTGAATAGCAAATTGTTATCGTCGAAGTTAAAAGAAAATAATGCAAGATATATTCAATAATATTTTGTTGCAGGGCTAAATAAATCTATGCAAAACAAAAATGCTACGACCCTACAAGTAAATGCATATTGTACATCGTCATTTTTTAAGTACAGCTAAGTATATGTAGATTTTTGAAAAAGAACACACCAAAAGTTTAAAGTTAGCATAAAAATTTTTACATGATATTACTTTCAACAAGGATACTATATATTACATATGTCCTCTGCAATGGCCCAAATCTTTACAAATCGGAACTAAATTTCGTGACGACCTTCACCAGATCTTACATTTGACATGCATTGTATCAATTGATATATAATTTACCTGCATTCTTTTCCGGTACATAAAATTTAGAGAAATCCTAACCAGGTCGAAGTGCTCTTTTGATATTGTTATTGTTTTGATATGTCAAAATAAGTTTAGTATTTCATTTTTAACTCATCATATGGTTAGTATTGATAGATAAATGACGTATATAGATCCAATTCGATTGGTTTAGATGCTTTATTTGTACTCCAACAATTGCTGAAACACAATTACCATGCATACTATATAAGGCATTTACAAGTCTAACTCTTGCCAATTTCAATTTGAAAGAAATAGTGACACACCAAAGTAAGTACCTCAGTTATTTCAAAACTTCAGTATTTTCAAATAAATGCTAGTAATTTTCCAAACCTACGATTCCAAAGAAAACACAAGTCAAACTACCCTAAAATTAATAATTTTATTTATTTAGTTAGCTTGTTTAAATGATACCATTCGATTCAATTTAATTCAACATATTTGTCGCTGTTTTTAGACGTTATATATATATATATGTTTATTTTTTAAAGTGAAAGTCCGCAAAAGTTTACTCTTTACCTAATTCGATTCACTTTATATCGAAAATGCTTCATGCAAAATTACAGTGGTGTATCTTTTTTATTAAGGGAGATATTTATAGTTAAAAGTTGACCGTAGTACAGTTATGGGTATCGCCATTTTGGATCGGAAGTGACGAAATATTGATACAGATTATTATAATTTGTATCACTAACAATTACGGAGAAGACACGATTCAGAGAAAGGATGCTGGGTAATCATGGGTTTGACCAAGAACGGATAAATTTACCAATAGATATTAAAATCAGTGATATGATCGTGAGCATGGCATTCAAATTAAATATCATGAAAGATATGATAAATATATCCCATATTTAGTAAATTCTACATTATTTTTCATTTTTTATCGAAATTTAAGTTGAATAAGTTTTGCCTCTCGTTATCGAAAATACAAAAAATACTAGCCTCCTGTTCAAAGCTAACTAAACGGATACATATTCTCTTTTAAGCTAGGATATATATCACGTAATTCGACGATTTCGTTTAAAAGTATCCATAATCCGTAACAAAAATACTAATTTTTCTGTTGATTTTTTTTTATAATAATCCATATGATGGTGCAGTATACAGTGCACATCAACGTGCTGCAGTAGAAAGCAAAAAAATTACTATGGTCTTCTTGTTAATGCATTACAAACAGTGTACATGATGAAACTGTAGCCTTGTATACAGGTGATAAATTGTTCAATTATGTAAGACTCAGGTACAGGTACAGGTAAATTTTGTTAATTGGTACAATCAACACAGCTGTCACTTGTTTTACAGGTAGGGTCATAAATCATTCTTTGGTCACTTTAAAATGTTCATTAAGGTAAAATAAATCTTCAATATTAGTAACTTCCCTTGAGTTCAGTAATTTTTAAAATGAGAAAAAAATTGTCAGACTATAGAGAGGATATTTCATTTGATTTGATAACAACACGTGTTATTGAGAAACATATGAAAAAAATCTTTATTCAAAATTAGTTTTTTGTTTTGTCTTATGTCTTCTACATCTATCAAAATGATGCTTTTCACGTACGTTATCAATATCGGCACAACATGCATAAGAGTAGGGAAGCAAAAATAAGACAATAAATTTGTCCGGCTGGCCGTAATTCACACTCTGCACTGCCTATTTACTTTCCGAAAGAAAAAAATACGTTAGTATATTATTAGTTCAAAAAGACGAATGTGCAAGAAGTGAGATCGGTAGATGCTTTAATTGTGTAAATTCAGCATATATTTAAATGTACTACATCCGAACTGTATATCAGTCCCAAGTTGGGCCTTGTAACACTTTTCTTGTTTGAACGGCTATTCATATCAATGTCAGAAAATTCACACTGAAGAGAATGAACAGTCTGTAACTTGCCAGTGTCTTATCAAAAGCATATGACATGCTCCGTGTTGAAAACTGATAGGATATAAGGAGACAGGCAAAATATTGTACTGTTTCAGCTTCTTTATTAAACTAGCAAAATGGGACATTTTTATGTTAACAAAATGTAACTTCTTAACAGCGCATTCAGTGAAACTTCTATTTCTTCAAAGCTTTTATGGGCGAATTATTTATATATATGCATTTCATCAACGCAACATCCAACTTTTGCAAGTCTAAGGCTTTACAGATCATTTTGTCTAATATAAGATGCATACCTTTAAAACAGACGTGTATTCAACGTAAACTGCAACATCTTAATTTATCTTTGAAAGTATTGAATCACTAATTTTAGGATTTAACCTTTTTATTTCGATAAGGAAATATAATTGATTTTGTTTTTCTTTTTTTTTTATTATGTATATTTTTTTGTTTTCTTTTTTTTTTTTCTTTTTTTTTTGTTTTTTTGATTTTTTGTTTTGTTTTTTTTTCTCGTTTTTGTGTTTTTTACTTGCTATTTGTAAAACGTTTTTTTTTCCTTTCATTTATATTTACGTTTTGGTTTTAATAAACATCACAATGTCAGAGTTTACCTGCCTTGGAGGATGTTCGGGTATCTAGTCACCTGCATTGTGTAATAGCAGATGTTTTTCTCACACCCAAATAAAGAATCATTCGAGGTATGCAGAGGGGATCTTTGTAGTGTAAACTTGTCAACATTTATTTACAAAACATTCAGAATCGAGACGGCATCTCCACCTGTCTGCATATCAAGAAAAAATACAAACAAAATAGGTGCACCAGAGATTGGACACAACAGTACACCTGACGGTGATCTAATTACGATCATGATCATGTTCATTTTTTATTATTTAGTTTTCATTGAAGTATAATAGATAGGTGCAGCAGAAAAAATTGGATACTTTCGTGTTTGTTGGAAGTTGAAACATGGAATTTCTACACGGGCGTCTACACGAATAAACACCCCTGCACCTCGAATTTCTACACGGGCGTCTACACGAATAAACACCCCTGCACCTCGAAATCATGAATAAATGTAACAAGTTAGTGACCCGACAGGTAAAGAAAGTGTAATCAGGCCAATTCACAGAATGTTACATAAATATAGGTAAACGCAATTCCAAATATCAAACATTGTATCGCCTTCGTTTTGACAATTATTGTCACAGTAGACAGGCGCGTAAAATGTTTATAAAAATATTGTACTGCCTAGCCCGTTATTATTGCTTGATATAGAAACTGAAAACAACATAGATTGAAAAGAATGATAAGAATCTTTTACGCAAAATAAGCAAAAATATATGTAAGTCACGAGTCGAACGGCGATTTTTTTGAAAATGCAATAATGAACTTTTGTCATATCGTTAGTGATCGTTGTTGACATACGCCTTATAGCGGCACTCGTTGGTTATAACCTGATGTCAGTACACAGAGCGCCCTCTGCACAATGTCACGTGAGCCTCCATGACTAGACATTTTGTGAATAAAATGCGTTTTTTTTGCAACAATGAATTAAAAATACAAAAAACGAAATATGTCATGTGTGTCAGAACTATATAAGGAATTAATATTCACTTTTCCATAATTTTGCGGACTTTCACTTTAATTATATAGATTGCGATGAAAGATTGAAATTTCTCACTGAAATGAAAGTGATAATTAACTATGAAAATATTTTCCATAATTTCACGCTAGGAAGTGACGTCACAATAGACGTTGTTGTTAAGTAAACGTCGGAGCGGATTAACAAAGCAAACGTAGTTCATGCAATGAATCTTAAATTAAACCGCTATATTTTATGTGAGAAGATCTATAAAAACAATAACTTATCCGAGATTCTGATTATTGAAAATATTCAACTCATGATCGAAAAACGCTGTTATTCACTCATGTGCTGCGTGTATTCGTGAATAACTACGTTATTTGGTCATTCGTTGAATATTTAGCGATAATCAGAATCTCGGATTAGTTAAAGTATAAATATTAAAAAACAATATTTGAAAGTTATCAATACATAAAAAATGTGAACCAATAGTAATGTATTAACCGTTATTTGGTTTATGGACGTTGTTCCATTGCTTGTTTTACCATGTATTTGTATAGCCTTTGCCTCATGTGCATTTACTCAATATCCCTTCTTTGATTATATTAGAAAAAAATCTCAAGATAGCTACACGTCGTACAAATTTCAAATCGGGTTCTGATGTATCCAGCAGCACAGTAAAAGTGAACTTAAGAATTTTGCTAAGCAGTTCCAAATTAAAAAATGAACAAAATACCGAAGTTCGGTGCTGACCCGAAAGCCGATTCTATTTGAAATCTTGCAATATCTAAATTTTTGTTAATTTTGTTGAAAACTAAGGAGTATCTCCCTCATGCAAAGCTCTGTCCTTAGCTGATTTTGGCTTTACATTTAGATCATATTGATATTGGTCATTTGTTTTCTATCAGTTTTTGAACATCTTTGATTTTATGGTCTTCTAAACGTTTAGATTTTATCTGCACGGATGAGACATTTGCTGTCGAAATGCGCATATGCAGAAAATAAATTCACATTAACTTCGGTATTTAGTTATTACATAAAAGATCTATGAATATTACAGCAAAAGCTGATCATATTAAATATATCATAGTATACACTGTATACAATTTACATATATTGTTAATGTGCAATTATTTTTGTATATGTCAAGAATTTCTAGATCTGTTCGTTGATACAACTGCATCAAAGGGGTGATACTGATGGTTTTCCTTTGGAAAATATATAATAAGTCAAAGATATTTCAGGCCATTGGTATTACATTAAACATGTTCAGATCCAATTTATGGGAGTTGCTTGTGTAAACAACACCTTTCTACACGTTAGTAGTTTCCAAGACAAGTATCACAACCTACCATTTCATATTTCAAGACAAAATTCTCGTTGTCTCAAAATCAAAAAAGTTTGAGCGTTCTTGTTCAACCGCAAATTGAGACTTTTCTGTATTTAATATAAAAATATAGAGAAAAAAGTAATGTGTGAGAAATAAATGCTACCAAACTTTGAAATAACTCTAAACCGTAAAATAAACTATCGTTTATTTTCAGAAACTAGAAAAATTGTCTCTTTGTAAGAGAGTGCTTACAAAAATCCACACGAAGAAAATAGATACAGATGACTTTGGGAAAGCAAAACATTTTGCTTTATTCAGCATTAGGCGTCCCCATATGAGGAGTTTCCATACATCGTGGTTCTGTTTCATCATGGCATTTACATTATGGTTTGGTATCCAACCACTATTACCAATCGTAAGAAAAGAACTGAAACTTTCTAAGTTAGATCTGGCGAATTCCGGAATTGCAAGTGTTGCTGCTACCATTGCTGTACGAATTGCCATTGGACCATTATGTGACCGATTTGGACCTAGAAAAACGATGTCGGGACTTTTAATCCTTGGCTCCATCCCTATGGCCTTGGGTGGTTTGATAAAAGACGGAACTGGCCTGATAGTATTGCGCCTTTTTATTGGAGTATTGGGCGAATGTTTTGTACCGTGCCAATTCTGGACCAGTTCCATGTTTAGTGCAAATATAGTTGGTACAGCAAATGCCATAGTCGGTGGATGGGGGAACCTTGGCGGAGGATTCACATTCATTTTAATGCCTGAACTATTCAGACTGATGAAATCAATTGGAGCCGATGAATTTCTTGCATGGAAGATTGCCATCGTTATTCCGGCAGCTATATGTTTCTCGTTAGGTAGGTTAAATAAGACACTAGCGCAAAGAAAGTGGAGGTATGGCGCGCCATAAAAACAGTTTAACCCATCATTTCTTTTGAAATGCCTTTACAATTTCGGGACCATTGACGTTTATAATTTTTTCGTTGGGTTTACATCTCTTTTCTCGTTTTTCTTTTTTAGATTTTGACTCTTTACAATTACGTTTGATAATTTTGATCCCATTCTAGCTTTTTTGTGTTCGGAATGTATGAACGCCTGATACCGTACAGTAGAATAAAAAAACATTTTGTGTTGGGAATGTATGAACGCCTGAAACCGTACAGTAGAATAAAAAAACATTTTGTGTTCGGAATGTATGAACGCCTGATACCGTACAGTAGAATAAAAAACAAAACTTAATTCATTTAATAAATTATACAGACTATTTAAAATCATGCTTTATAGCAATCTCATATCAGTATATATGTTAGACCGTTTGCAGAAAAGAAACTCAATCAATTCTTGTTTGAATATTGTTTGCGTTATACGGTCGGTAGGATAATTCGATTTACAGGGTCGCCCCATATACAACTTAAGAGACCGTACACAGCTCAAGGTTTCATGCTTTTTGTGGTATCGAATGGTAAGCTATAAAAAAGTAAATTTCAAGTTCATTATGTGTCGTCTCGGTAATCGCTCCACATTTTTCTCAAAGGTAAGAGGCGCCTTGCAGTTTTCACAGTGTTTTACAAAATCTTTTCAAACCATTTTTATCCCCCCGCTTAGCGAAAGCGGGGGGATTATGTAATGCAGTCCGTCCGTATGTACGTACGTATGTGTGTAGTGCTCCCCGATAGCTCTGGAACTATAAGAGATAGAAATTTGAAACTTGGCACCATACTAGAGTATGATCTGCACTAGCGCGCTAGAGGTTCAGAGTTTCTGTCTAACGCCCTTGGGGCAAATTATGGGCGAAAACGAATTTTTGCGATATCCAATAATCGAAGAAATCTCCAAGGCTATTTGGGCTAGAAAGTTGAAACCCGGGCATCGACTCACATATTATGGGGCAACTTCACAGAAGGCGTCGGAATTTTCGTATGACCCCTCAGGGCATGGCCTCTAGGGGGTCTAAAAATGAAAAAAAAAAACAATTCTTATACCTTAAGTTGCAGAAACCTGGTTTTAAAGGTATAAGTAACACTATAAAAGCTGTCTCTACCGAAGGTTTCGGAATTTTGAAAATTGCCCTCAGGGCGGAATAATGAGCGAAATTGTATTTCGAGTTATCCAGTAATATGCGAAATCTTCTGAAGTATTTATGTTTGGAAGCTGAAACTTTCTGTATGAGTTCCATTATGTTTATCTTACTTGCCAATGATAGCGGACATTTGGTATGACCCTGGGGGCATGCCCTTAACGGACCGAAAAACTTAAGTACTAAGCATATGATTGGAACTTTATGTATAATTTTCATTGGGGTTTACATTTTCATGGGGAAATACAGGAATCGCTTTTAGAATCTAAGATAAGAATTTAGAATTTTGGCTTCGGTGCCAAATTTGGTAAATTTCCTGAAAATGTCAAAGACCAATAAGTTTTGAAATTCTAACGTGAAATCATATAATTAAGCAACTCTTTAATGTCATCAGCTAGTATAAACACTTACATTTAAAATATATGATTCTTATGTTGGTAAATTTCCAGAAACTCTCAAAGACCCATTACTTTTTTGAATTTTACCTAGCAACCATATCTTTTTGGGGCCTTATTTTATCAGTGATTATTTTCAATAGTCAAAGTGCAAAAAAAACTTTGATCCTAATTTTGGTAAATTTCCAGAAAGTCTTAAAGACCTGTAATTTTTTGGAATTCCACCAAGCAAACATATCTTTTTCCATTCACTGCAAAACACTAAAAGTCTGAAACGGGCACTTTTTGTACTGAAAAGTACTGAAAAATACTTGACCAGTCTCAACTTGTCTGAAAATTACTAAAGTAGTCTCGACCAAAGTCTGATTCAGTCTGAAATTTACTGAACCAGTCTCGACCTGTCTCGACTAGTCTGGACCTGTACTGAAGGAGTCTCGACCTGTCTCGACCAGTCTGAAACTGTACTGAAAAGTTTCGACCTGTCTCGACCAGTCTGATATAGTACTGAAAGAGTCTCGACCTGTCTTGACCAGTCTGATTTAGTACTGAAAGAGTCTCGACCTGTCTTGACTAGTCTAAAGTTGTAATGAAATAGTTATGATCTTGGAAATCTCTTATATATATGCTTTGAATAAGTAACTTAATTTGGTGTTTAAAAATTAAATTCTTAAATCAAGCCTTCATGCATTGTTTGCAAAATGTTCCTCAGATGCTTTCATTACTGTTATATATAAAATATCAAAAATTCTAAATTCACCTTATCAGCTAACATTACCATATGAGGAACATAAAAATAATATACTGTATAGCAATAGTTTTATACTATGTTTATTAGTGCAAGCACATTTATAGGAAACATACTAATAAAGAAAGAATAAAATAGAAAGAACAATTTACTGTCATGATTTTACCTTGTTCAGAATTTTTGTTTTACTACATTTTAAATTTTTCTTTTAATTTGCAATGGATTTTTATTTTAGAAAAGGAAATTTTTTATCGATGTAATTAAAATTATAAAACATGAACTCCCCTTCACAAAAGGTACAGTCATGTAATATACACTTCTAGAAATTTGTTATTGAAGTAAAAATAAATAATTCTTTTCTCAAAAATTAATTTCAAATACATTCTTTTGTTTAAGTAAAACAAACCACAAAAACTCTGCATATAACATCATCTTAAATAAATAAGAGAAAATATGAATATAAAATGCACAAATTTGAATATTTGTGTAGACAAAAGTTATCTCAAACATATTTTTCTTATTTATTCAATAATTGTTTATTATTGCATATTGCAAACTTAGTTGATTGCCATCATCAGTTACACCTTCAATTAACAAATTGAAATGATACAGGTGAGTGATATGGCCTCAGGTAAAAATTGTGTGTTTTATATATTAACTTCTGTGTATATTACATGTACCTTTTACATTACGACATTGAATATAACATGTACCTGATATGCAATTTTTGGCAACCACATTTTTCATAACTTGATTAGTGGTACACAAGTTAAATTTGAAGGGGAATTGATGTTTTAAAACTTCAATTACATCGAAAGAAAAAATTCCTTTTCTAAAATAAAAACCCATTGCAAATTAAAAAAAATAGTAGTAAAACAAAAATTCTGAACAAGGTTAAATCATGACAGTTAATTGTTCTTTCTATTTTATTCTTTCTTTATTAGTATGTTTCCTATAAATGTGTTTGCACTAATAAATGTAGTATAAAACTATTGCTATACAGTACATTATTTTTATGTTCCTCATAAGGTAATGCTAGAGCTGATTTGGTGAATTTAGAATTTTTGATACTTTATATATAACAGTAATGACAGCATTTGAGGAAGGGTACCGTTTGAGGAACATTTTGTAATCAATGCATGAAGGGCTGATTTAAGAATCTAATTTTTAAACACTAAATTAATTTACTTATTCAAAGCATATACATAAGAGATTTCCATGATCAAGACTATTTCATTACAACTTTAGTCTTTTCGAGACAGGTCGAGACTCTTTCAGTACTAATGCAGACTCGTCAAGACAGGTCGAGACTCTTTCAGTACTAAATCAGACTGGTCGAGACAGGTCGAGACTTTCAGTACTATATCAGACTGGTCGAGACAGGTCGAGACTTTTCAGTTCAGGTTCAGACTAGTCGAAACAGGTTGAGACTCTTTCAGTACAGGTCCAGACAAGTTGGGACAGGTCCAGACTGGTTCAGTAAATTTCAGTCTAAATCAGACTTTGGTCGAGACTATTTTAGTTATTTTCAGACAAGTTGAGACTGGTCGAGTACTTTTCAGTACTTTTCAGTACAAAAAGTGCCCGTTTCAGACTTTAAGTTTTTTGAAGTGATTTCTAACAGTAATGATGATCACTTTCAAAAGTCAGATTGCAAAAAACGTTGATTCTTATTTTGGTAAATTTCCTGAAAGTCTTAAAGTAGATCGACACTAATACATGGCGCATTCGATTGGCGCATTTGTGTAACACGAGTCGGATGCGGAATTGACTTGATTTTCAAGCCGGAATAATCCTGTATTGGCCTATACATTGTGACATCACAATATATTGACACTAACTTTCCCGCGAATTAGCTCCCTTTTCCCGGAAATATTGTCTATTTCGTAAACTATATCAAATAACTTTCTTAATTGAACGGTGACATGTAGATTTTTTCAGCATAACAGATAGCTTAAGTATATTTCTATGAAATATCAAAAAATAAAAAAAAACTGTCTGATATTTATTTTATATGAAAAATAAACAATAAGCATGTTCTCACAGTTTCCTATATATTCTTTGTAAATATTGCTGAAAAATACTGAATTTGGCCTGATTTTCAAAGCCAGATTTCAGGAAAAGATGATCGGTGACATATCATTTTTATTTCATTTTTGGAACTTATAGGTTAAGACCTGCAAAATATCTTAAAAGAAAAAAATTCTGTCTGATATTTTTATTAGGATCGAACTACCTTTTTTGGAATTCTACGTAGCAACCATACCTTTTCCAATTCCTTACATTAAGAATCATTGTTTTCAATAGAAAGACTGCAAAAGTCTTTTATTCTTTTTTATGTTAATTTCCTGAAAGTTTTAAAGACCTGTTATTTTTTGGAATTCTACCTAGCAACCATATCTTTTTTTATTCCTAACAGTAACGATGATCATTTTCAATAGTCAGATTGCAAAAAACTTTAATTTTTAATCAAATTTTTATTGATGATTCCTATATATACATGTTCAAAACCAAACTTAAGTGTTGGTCTAAAAAAGTTGAGCGGGGGGATTGCAATCTATAATTGACCTTTTTTTCATTTGAAATGAGTTCAAAGATGCACAAACAACAAATTATGAAATATGTCATATTCGTAGTGCTTAAGGTTCTTGATGTTTAACATCGGAGGTTGTAGTAATTGCTCGACTGCTATGTTCAAGCTTAGAGATCTCGCAGCACTTTTGAGGCTTAAAATGATACGGTGTCATTTAGATTTTCAAATTACGTGTGCATTCGTGCAGAGAAAGCTTCCTGTAACTAACTGCACGCTTTCGAAAAAAAAAAGGTTGATAATAAACTGTGAGGCCTAAAAAAAGCTCCACAGGGGAACTGTGGTACAAGGTCAGTAAAAACAACATATAAACAGCCAAAAGGAACTCTTCGAGTCAGTTGCAAGAACACTTGGCATAATAAATAATGAGATGGGGCATAATAGAGAGGTGGTCAGAATAACATTTTGACATTTAAGAAAATGCTTAAATTTGAACAAGTAGTGTAAAGTGTAAAGTGTATCCATACGAGAAGTAGTGTAAAGTGTAAAGTGTATCCATACGAGAAATCTTCTCAAGAGCATGTACAGCATAACTAAAATGTAGAGATTATATTTCTATCGTTAGCAAAAATAGGGAAAATTGAGTAAATGTACATCAGACATAAAACTTTATGTGCATTTCCTTGTGTCTTTCGTAAGTAAAGTTGCAGGTGTTGCTGTCTCTTAATAAGATGTACTATTTGATGTTGCCCATTATCCAGCCTTATTTATTTTAAAGAAAATATCAGATCTTATTTTCAGGAATTCTGATAATATTCACCGCAGATGATTGCCCCCAGGGACATTGGAGTAAGAGGATACTACCACCGAAATCAGTCAAGAATGTGACAAATGAAAAACAAGGAAGGTCAAACCTTGGTTTTGTATCAGACAATTCCAATGGACAAGTTGGAGAAAAAAGTCAAAAGGGTAAACACATTACTACTTAGAATTTACAATATTCGGCAATGAGAATCATTAAAAGTACAAATTATTAGATTGTTTTGATAAAGCCCTTCCGGAAAGTGATTGAACCCATTCTGATGAAACAACGGTAGTAGAATACCGAAGGGACAAAGGAGTGGTATGAATGAATATATTTTCAAATTTTTATAATTTTTACACGTTTTGTCTTCCAGAAACTATACAAAGGTAAGGGTGAAATTAACTTGCAATAATGTTCTGCTTGTCAAGGAAATACTTAATTTTACCGAATATCATTATAGGATTTATTGTCCTTTTTTTAGTTTGAACATATTTAGCCCAATTTATAAAACAATCTACTTCATTTCGAGGTTATGCATGTAAGTAAGCTTTAAATGAAAAATATCCAAAATATCATGTCCTACAATTTACCTTTTAAGTTCAAAGTTTACAGGATGAGCTAGTAGAGGCTTTATTGCACTTTTTGATGCCACTGCTGATTGAACATCAACCCAGTATTCAGACTTATCCGGCATAAAAATTTTACATTGCGTTTTACAGAAATTAACCGTGTTTTTATCAACTTTCTTACCCCTTAAAACACTGAGGCTTCATTCTATGTAATGGTCCCGGTGGATGTCCTTGATGCTGGATTGGCCTCCTATGATATTTTTGATACTTACTATTTTTTTTTTGTCATAGCTTTCCATATTATTTGTTCCTAATGCTGTTACTGAGAGTTTACTCTTTGAAGGTACATCAGAACAAAATTTACTGTTTATTATTTCATATGGGTATTTTTATTTTCTTTATAGTTTTTCTTGAATTTTAAACAGGTTTTGATATATAGAAGTTTATATTGCAAATACATGTATATTGAGTATTTCAAGGGAACAGGGCCAAATACAAATAAACCACAGTTGCAGATGAGCTAGAAATTGTTGTTGTGAGCCTGTTGTTTATCATTGCACAACTTTGTCATTCATTTGAAATCTGGGTGTAAACTGTATAAATTTCACTGTATGTGTTTTCTTTCAGCAATGGACGACAATAAGGATGGTGTTAAAGTAGATGTTCAAATTGATGTTGGTGAAGTACAGAAATGGGCTATGGAAGGGGGGAAGGGGGAGATAATTCAAGCATTCGTGATAAAGTGTGATCGTTTGTCACAGTTATTATATTAATAAGTGCTTTGGTATCGAGTTGGCAGTAAATACGGTGATGAATCTGTATTTGCTGTATAGATTTAAAAGAGAAGGCTGTGTAGAATTTACAAACATGACCACCACTACCATTGCAAACGAAGACCTGAATAAATGCAGCATTCTTGACCAAGACACCGCCAGTCTGATTGCTTCCCTGTTTGGACTCATGAATTTATTTGCACGCGCATTAGGTAGAATCTACTCAGACGTTTTGAGGAAGCATTTAAGTTTAGCAGGCCGTCTTATTGCACATTTCACGTGCTTGGTGGCAGAAGGACTTATGCTGATTGTCTTTAGTCAATTGGACACAATCCCCTTAGCAATGGGTAGAATGATACTTTTTAGTACATGTGTACAAATGTCCGAGGGTACCACATACGCTATCGTTCCATATGGTATGCCTAGACGGGTTGGATTAGTAGCGGGTTTAGTTGGTGCTGGTGGTAACGCAAGTGGAATGGTCTGGAATACGTTGTGGAGACTCTATGTTGAGGATGACCCGAGTGGATGGTTCTGGCTACTGGGTATAATTGTCCTACTTGGTATCTCTTTGACAGCATTGATCGTCATACAACATGAAAGGATGAGCAGTCCATTTACAAAGTGCAAGTGTCAAAATAAGAAATATGATGTTAAAAATTAAAAAAAGCGCTTGAAAAGTGTCGTGCTTCACCAAATCAACCAATTCTTTACGCTTCCAACCCGTGTCATATCCTTTAACCTCTAATGTATTATTTATTTTTATCATTCGTGTGATACTTGTTGCTAATGTTCATGTACACGTGGTCTTTTTCTGCCAAACCTCTTAATGATTCGGGTCATAATTGGTTATTTTTTCCAAAAAGCCTCTCCGTATGTCCAATTTCTATAAACCTTGTCATGCTAACGTACCATAGGAACAATTATAAAGGCGACTACAAGTTTAAGTCATAGTTACATTCTCTATTTTCTGAGATTATTTGTTGGAATAGCTACTAACCATCTATGTCATTTTACCAAAGGAGTAGGTAAAAGTATATAGCTTCAATAAGCATTTAGTCTCTTTAGGAACAGAGTAATAAAATTGAGCACTGGGATGTGGGATGTGCTTTTCAAATTGTAAAGAATTAAAATTATTTTGAGTAAAAAATTTTTATATTGTCTTAATTTGTACAAATATTTTGGGCTTCAACAATCAAACTAATGTAATGAAAGAAAAGAACTCTTGTATTATTGGCTTAATTCTTTATGGAAAAACACATTGAAATGTTAGCTGCAGTTTGGATTTTACTTCAAAATGAAATATGAAAATGAAATATAGAGCCAATGTGAGAAAATGGTTTTCATTTATTTCCAAAGTCAGTTTTCTGCAGGAATATCACAGTTGGATGCATTTTATATACATACAAATGAAGTTTTGATTGCAAGTAAAAGGGAGCGAATGTCTCCATGAAGTAATACTTTTCTAATAATTTCGAAATGAAGCATTTTTGGTTGTGGTCAAATTGAACTATTCGGGTTATCCAAAAACATCAACAACAAAATGAGTACTTGGCAAATCAATCAGTCTAGCCCTTTCATCTTTTTATTGGACTTGATAAATTCTACAGAAGCTATTACTGCTATGATCCTTGACCGTAAGAGGAAAACACCCAGAAAACACCTGTTTTATATTTACATTATTTATTCTATATTCATTGTGTATCTATTGTATATTTTTCAATAGAAATTAGGCTCATTAATTAATATTTCGCTATGATATAATTTTGATAATTTTGTAACATTTCATTGATATATTTAAACAAAAATGACAAAAATTTGCATCTGTCTAGCATGCTAATACATTAACTTAAAAGGCGACTCCAACATGTATGCTATTTGAGCAGAACTTTTGCTGATGATGTTACTTTTTAAAGTTATATATTTAAATATTTTATATTTTACCAGTGAAAATACTGCTTAGGCAAATTTATCGTACCGTTATATTTATAACATAGTAGTTATTAATAATTTGAATAGTATTCATTGTATTATTATTGTTTCCGTTGATATAACCTATAATGTTAATGTTATTCATGCGTCACATGGCGTTCTATAAATATCTTGTAAACCTGGTATTTCTTTAAATAGTGCAGGATGTTCTATGTTTTGAAACGTCATGTTCACATAATAATAAATCTTAACAGCCTATCAATAAATGAACTGCAGTGAAGACAAGACGGTTAACATGAGCTTCTCGAATTAAAAAGATTTACGAACCCCTATTTTAGGCGATAAATTATTGTTTGGAAATGAATGTTGTTCAGTTTTGCTATTCTGTTGTCTTTGTTAATCTCATTTTATTTTTATGAAAAAGAAAGGAAATGGGGTAAATGTCAAGGAGACAACATCCCATATCCAGGTTAAAACGACCAAAAACAAAACATCTAGGGGTCACTATATGGTCTTCAACACAGTGAGGAACCTCACACCATATAGTAAGCCCTAAATGGCCCCGAAAAGGTAAAAAAGTGAATAAATCAATGGAAACAAACCACATGTATACATTTACAGTCGAGTCTCCTAAGTCGGCGCATCTTATAAGTTTGCGCACACGAAGAAAACGATTTCCGTTTATAATATAAATATTGGTACCGAACAATTTCTGTACTAACTTGAAGCAAGATAGCGAACATGACGAAAAAGTCTTTTTTGTGTGTTCCCCGGAACTGAAAAAGATCAAAACGGTGCTATATTCGTTGTTAATAGGCTTTATTAGTGTTTAGACGCTTACTGTAAGTGTTTAAGTTCATTATTTTTGTAGAAAGTATTTTAATTTTGAACATTCCCACCTTCCACTGAAAACCCGAGAGTGAAAATTGCTGTTTATTTTGGGTTCCTGGTACATTGATATTCCCACCCTGCGCCGACTTACAAGACAGTTAAACATGGCGATATAACAGGGGTAGGCCATTTTAAGCTTGTTTTTCATATATTTTAGTTGAAGTTCTAATTTTAAATTCTGCATGATTTTAAAGTTTGTTTATGTTTATTTATCTTGTTGAAAGTTAAAAACAACGTGATTAAAAATTAAAGCAGGAATCGAAAGGTGAAAGCTTGGGTGCGCCGACTTTCAAGACTGCATCGTAACATTTCTCTTTTTTAGCCATTTATAGTATAATAGCCATACAATTTAAATAAACGGAAATTAACAGTTTACAGTTGTTGCTTAATTGTTTACATATGAAAATCTTAATAACAGAAATTCCGTCATTCAGAATTCAGGAATTTCAAAACATGCTTATGTCATGTTAATGTCTTAAATATGCTTCAACGAAACATACAATGTAGCTAATTTACATGAATTTTTCAAATTAACGAGGCGTTCGCTTTTGTTATATAGAGCAAACACTGTTGTTACAAAGAGGGTTCCCTGTTATGAAGAACATAAGTTGCTGGTAAAGAGCACCATTTAGGCCGAAAAGTGATTGAAATTCAACAAAAGAAATTGAACTTTTCATTTTACGAAAAAGAAAGGTATACTTGAATTGTTTACCATAGTTGCAAATTTCTGTTCCCACTGCTTCCTAAGTGCGGTTCGAGTTAATTGGTGGTTTATGTAACCCGAAACTCTGACTGCTGTAATCAGATGCATTGTGGGTATAATCAGACAAAATAAACATCCGATATGACGATACTAGTGAAATTATGGCAAGAAGTTCTGTTTAAGTCATATTTTACTTTTGTAATGGAAGGTAGAAGATAGGTAAATTGTCGAGCTAACCAACCGTCACAACAAAGGCAAACAAAGGTTTAATATGTGAAAATAAACAAATCTTATAAAATCGTTGATAACTTTACCATGACACCTTTTCCTGTCAAAATATGAATGTAACACAGCTTATATACAATTGATACATATTTTGTTCAAACAGTCCGACTTCGTCACGCATCTGTCAAGATATCTGGTTTTTAACCATAAAACTGAGACTTTGGCTGCTGTACCCGCGACAGGTGGCTTCTGTAGGTGTTACCCAAGGTGTATGCAAAAGTGTTCTTGTGCGACAGTTTAGTGCTGTAACCATAGAAAAGATTTTCTTATGTTTTTTGTGTTTTTATTCGTATATTAGATTGTAGGATACTAATCTTTTATAAAAAATAAACTTATCAGGAATATGTCATTGGATTGTCCTTGTCGTTTTATAATTTAAGTTTCTTGATATTTAGGTTATTGGATGTGGTTTGTTTTCGTTGATTTATTCACGTTCTATTTTGGGGGGTCATTTAAATCTTGCGATATGTGTGAGGTTCCTCATTGTGTTGAAGACCGTACGGTGACCCCTAGGTGCTTTGTCTTGGGTCTTTTTAACTTGGAGATGGGATGTTGCCCCATGAATCTGTTCTTATGGCGAGTGTTGAACGGATAGTAGTTTGTACTTTCCGTGAATAACTACATTTTCACGAATTTCTAGCAAATTTAACTAATGCCTGACCGATGTGATAAATTTTTTTTTTTTTGATATCAGAAAATCATTTTAGATATTAAAAAATTGATTTTCTAACACTACAAAATCCTTTTTAATATTAAGAATATCTCATTTTTAATATAAAAATAATCTTTAATATTAGAAAATCAGATTTATTTTTAACATTAGAAATAATTTGATTATTGTATATAAAAAATAAGCTGCTTTGGTAACGCAATCGATGTCACTTTAACGCTCAACAAGAGGTAACAAGGTGGATATTTATTTTTTTTTCTTGGAATGATGTTACAAACTATAAGACGTAATCCGGAAACTAGCTTTCACAGTTGTAAGCCTTTTTCAAATTTACTTTACATTAAATAGGTGATGATTCTTTTATTTTACAAATGTAACGAATTTTCAATATTTAAAAACCATTCTTTTAATATCTAAAATCGAACTGTTTATGTATATTGAAAAAAAATATTTTTTATTTTAAAAATCGAACTGATTATTAAATATTGAATAATCAATTTTGATATTTAGAAATCCATTTTAATAGTAAAAATCTGACGATTATTTAATGTTAAAACTTATTTTATAATATTAAAAAAATCATTTGGTAATATTAAAAAATAGGGAAAAATTCCCAAACTGCTTGCCATTCACACATTTATTATTGTGATTCCTTGACAATAACATTAATTTCTTAATTTACAGTAACTTATTATAAAACGGTATATTCTGTATCCTGTTTGAGAAGCGAAGTAAAAACAATTACCAGAAGCCGTTTAAATTCGCATAATAACAATTTTGTTCACAATTTCTAGACAGTAAAGTTGACGGAGTTTGGTTTTCACTATTTTAGATACATAAACTAAAACACCAGTTACATAAGCCAAATGTCGCAGATACATAAGCCATATACCGCATACCCATTTATATACATAAACCAAAGCCGCCTTAGAAAATGAATCTACATCGCTGTTTCTGACTTGAATAGAGCAAAATTGGTATTTGAAAGATATCAATTGAAACATTTACATTTCTTACGAATGATTTATTATTAATTTGTCCTGATTTGCCATTTGTATTGTTGAATTCGTATTTTTAAGTTGTCAACCCTGTAAACACGCACAGCACGGTTTACAAATTAGAAACAGGTAAAATTTATGGAATAGATTTTGGGTACTAAAGTTTGCTTCCATAATAGATATTCTTGGGTCTTAAAATATGCATAGTTTCTTTAATTTGGGGAAAATATACAATTTTTAGACAAATACTTCTAATATTACAGCAGCCAAGTGTCTCAGGTTACATAACCCAACAATTAACAGAGCTGCACTTGGGAAGCAGTGGTTCTGTACTAATGTTATGTCTTTAGAATGACGATTCGGTCCTCACTTACTTTGAAAAGTTGATTCTTAGAGAAAAAATTATTTTTTTTTTATTTAATTAAAGTGTAAAATTGATTTTCTCAATTTGATTAAGAAGTTTGCAATACGTGCGAAATTTGCCTTTAAAGTGGACTACAGTGGGTGCCTGTATCATCGGTTGGTATTCTTACATATTGGGAATTGCTTTGAACAATTTCATTTCCGCCCTTAAACGCAATCAAAAATAAAAAAAACATAGCAAATCAGAAGTAACAAAAATTTAGACAAAACGAAACAAGAACGCCAAAAAAAACACGTTGTCTCGTATCGTTAGGAACCATGATATTCTCCACGCGTTGCAAGCGTCACACTGCAAATGAAAAGTACGCTGTCAAGTCACAATCGGTGTTTATCACTTTTGCATTTAACTCTCGTCTTTCTGTTTATCCCATTACAAAATAGAACGTAAAACAATGAAAGGATATGGAACATAATATTTTACGAAAGGATATAGGATAAATGAACATGAACTCAAAAACTCAAAAGACTTATTGGAATATCTATCTTCAACTGAACTCAACCACTGCAACAGTGTCAGAACATTTGATTTTTCTACTCTCTATACTACTCTTCCATACGATAAGCTTAAGTCAGAACTCCGGGATTTAATACATCAGTCTTTCTGTAATAAAAGGGGTGAAAGAAGATATTCATTTTTAGTGATAGGTAAAGATGGGGCATATTTTGTTAAACATCACACTGATTCACACAAAAAGTATGCAGAGGAGGATGTCATTGCAATGCTGGAATTCTTGATTGATCACATATTTGTAGAATTTGGAGGACAAGTTTTCCAGCAGACAATAGGAATACCTATGGGGACTAATTGTGTTCCACTTTAAGCAGATTTGTTTCTTTATTCGTATGAAGCCAGGTTCATACAAGGGCTAGTTCAGAAAAAAAGACAATAAGCTAGCGAAATCCTTTAATTTCAGTTTCCGTTATATAGATGATGTTCTTTCATTGAACAATCCTCAATTCAAGGATAACCTTCATCTTATATACCCAAAATGAACTAGAAATTAAAGAGACCACTAATACACCATCATCAGCATCATACCTGGACCTATACCTCTACATTGACAACTCTGGACGTCTGAAAACAAAACTTTACGACAAGCGTGATGATTTCACTTTCCAATAGTGAACTTCCCGTTTTTGAGGAGTAATAATTCCACTTCTCCGGCATATGGCGTGTACATTTCACAACTCATTCGCTATTGCCGTGCCAGTAGTTTGTACAGCGATTTTGTGAACTGTCTCAAAAACTTATACATCAAGGGTATGTTCAGTCACTGTTGCAATTGTCACTACAAGTTTTACGGTCGTCACCACAATTTGACAGACCATTACAATGTTTCGGTTTCACAAATGAGAACAGATATCTTTGGGTAGATCCAGAGTTTGTTACCGGACTGACTAACACCGACTGTGACAAAACCGGACTTTTCACTGACAGTGTGACGGGTGCCACGCGTGGAGCAGATCATGCTTACCCTTCCGGAACACCTGATCTGATGATACTCCCGGTTTTCAGTGTGAGTTCACACTGTCAGTACTTTTGTTTTCTGTGTTGTCTTGTATATCATTTTGTTATAGTTTAGTTTTGTCTTCGTCGATATTGTTTGTGAAACAGATTTGTCCTTGTTAATGTCAGCACTTTAGAGATACAAAAATTCTTTTCAAACTTTCACCTTGGTGCTGGTTGAGGATTAGAGAAGTAACAAGCACCATGGATTTTAGTTGGTTTTGTCTACGGGTTAGAAAATTTTACTGTGAATTTACAGATTTTTCAACATTATATTTTACTGGCTGTGTGACGGGTGCCATGCGTGGAGCAGATCATGCTTACCCTTCTGGAGAACCTGATGATACCTCAGTTTTTATAGGGGTTCACACTGCTAGTGCTTTAGTTTTGTGACGTTCTTGTTCTTTTTTGTTTATTTGTTTTGTCTTTGTCATACTGTCTCAATTCGTGTTGCTGTGAATTGCAGTGATTTTGGATTTATGATTTTAGAATTTCCCCTTTCCTCGTTCTTGCTTCGGTATTCGTTTGCCGATGTACCATAACACATATGTTAACCCCAACTGCAATAAATTTAATAAGTCTGTATCTGTAGTGACAATTGCAATAGATGTTGAACATGACCTATAAACTTTAACCCTACCGCTGCCTGTTGATTATGCCGGTACATTTGTTTTATGCGTAATTTGGGCCTTTTCTTTCTTGAACATACATTTTTTAGATTTTAATTTTATTTCCTATTCTTATTTCGTTGTTCTCCATATGCGACAGCTACACAAACGTTCTTACTCTGTCAAATTTATATGGCATTAAGCTGTCTCTCGACATATATTCTCTAATGATATGTCAAGTTTAAACCGGTTTTGACCCGTTAGATAAATTTTCTTTATTCAACGTATGTTGAATAAAGCCCCGTGCTATTTCCCGCCAACTCTATTCGGAATACAATTCTCGGTGTTTATCATTGATCATTAGAGAAAAAGATTACACCACTTTATCCCGTTTATTACCATATTTTATCCACTCTCGATAGTTAAATTTAAAAATTCTAAAATGCTCGGCAGGCCTCGCAATTAAAATTTTAAAATTTAACTATTTCTAGTGGATAGAATATGGTAATGAACGGGATCTTGTGGTGTAATCTATATTTATTTTGGTAT
Source organism: Modiolus philippinarum (assembly GCA_002080025.1). Classification (NCBI taxonomy): domain Eukaryota; kingdom Metazoa; phylum Mollusca; class Bivalvia; order Mytilida; family Modiolidae; genus Modiolus; species Modiolus philippinarum. The sequence goes on from MJUU01044931.1 coordinate 100,739, forward strand.
AGATTTGCATATTCCGAGTATATATCGTGTTCTGTCTTTTATTTGTGTTTTGTTATGGAATTTTACTGTTCAAAACGGAAACTAAATAATTGGAAAGATGCCGTCGTTATGCCTGTCGTAAGAGTTTGATTTCAGACGTCTAGAGTTATCAATATTTAGGTATAAGTCCGGGTGTACTGGATACAACGGTCAGTGGTCACATTAGTTATGAACGCATGTAGAAATGACGATAAGGTGAAGATAATCTTAATGTTAGTGAGAACCGAACCGTCATTCTAATACGAATTATCCAAGGACAATGGCAACACTGGAAAAACAAACAAACATAAATACGATGCAGAAAAGAAAATGAAGACACATACACATATAAAGATGAACATTACCTACCAAAAAAAAGTGAGATCGGGTGCAATTTTATCTTCTGCTTCTTAAAAGACATCCGCTTGAACATGTCAAATCCGGTAGTAAAGCAAAGTGGAAGAGGAAACAACAATTTTAAGCTGTTAAGGATGTATTATCCTGAGGGGTAAAAATTTTCCTGCATCAATTTTCCCAATAACTATATTTCTAAAATGCAAAGACGCTGAATAAATCCTTTTTGAAGAGAAAATCAGATGTCGGTGTTCATTTTTTTCAGCTTTCATCATCCCAAATCCATATTTTTGATTTTTTTAGTGTAAATTTCATCAATCTTGACCTATTTTGGGGTCATGTTTGGTAAAAATATTGATTTCTTCCCTGAAGGTTTTCTTTCAGAGTTTCCAGATAGTTAGATCTGGTTAATCTGAAGAAATATCAGTAATAAAAAGCTCAGGTCCGTGATGAAATAAGAAAGTTGTAAAAGAAAATATTGCTACAAGGAGAAGAGATACAGCTTAGTTTCTAATCTACCTTTGTTGTCAATTTCAAGATGAAAGTCAAGGAGCTTGCCCATGTCCCCGGATTTGCGAATATTTACGCTAATGCAGGGCCTAAAAATTTAAATATAACGGTCTATGGTAGGAACCCAACGGGGTTAGAATTAGAGACATGAATATCGAGATTACCTTCCTACCGAGGGATTTGGCTGCTCTTCGAATGCACAAATATTAAAGACAGATTACACTGCTCCCGCCATCTCTGTGTGAGTCCAAAGGGATGTAAAATATAAAGAACTACAAATTTATTTTGACTCGTAATACGAGACTTAAGTATATTAATTAACCGAAATTTGAACATGGCAGTGGTGGTCCAGTGGTAGCGTACCAGACTTTTAAACCCGTAGAACCTTCACAGAGGGGATTCGAATCCCACTGGAATCAACAAAAATTTAATATTAAAAGACTCAGACTCTGAATCTGAATTGATAAAAACAGATGAAAAATTCATCACAGGCAGATGGTTCAAGCCAAAATGATTATTTTCATTGTATTTTTTTTTCAATCAAGTACCCAAAATTGCAGTAGTTTGTAGTATCCTTTATTGTGAGATCCTTTTGATAGACAAAATGAACAAAACCATTAAAGCTAGGGTCATTTAGTGATAAAATATAGTTGTTCCCAAGAAATAGTAGTATAGGTTGTTGAGAAGTCAAAAGTTTTAATGCTGTTACAGTGTGATAATGAAGTAGAGTTTAAGATGTTTAAAAGTTTAAGTTTAAAATTGAGGATTGTTCAACGAAAACAAACACATATATATTTCGGAATCCGAAATTAATACACGTAGCTAGTTTTTTTTCTGACCTATCCCTTGTATGAAACTGGTTTCATGAGACTAAAGGAAAAAATGGTGCACAGGTAGCCCAATAGGTATTTATATTTGGCTGCTGGACCTCTTGTCCTTCAGACTCGATTCATATATTTTGAAATTAAAATTCGAGCATTGCTACAACATCCTCCTCTTCCTGCGTATTGCTGGAATTAGTGTATTGAAAGACAAAATACAAAAATATCCAAGATCCATAATTAACTGTAAACAGTAACAGTTATGCTGTACACGTGTTTCAAGGAGTAACCTCTAATCAGCAGGATAAAAAGCGTTTAATATGGAAAGCCATGATAAAAGAATAGTCAAAATGAAGAACATATTACCAAAAATATTGAAATAGGTCAATCTAGTACCAACAACATCCACCGACTGCTATACAAGAAATGAAGCCTCAGTATTTTGTAAGGTTAGAATTTTTATAAAACAGTAAATTTCTATGAAACGAAAGGTGTTTTTTTTCATGTCAAACAAGTCAGACTATTTTGCCGGTGAATACCCCTGGGACCTCTGGTCTACTAGCAGTGGCATTGGCCACATGGTTTCAAAATACAAAAAAACCTAAGTTGCATATAAACAGCAAATTTCGTTATGCTGTAATCGTGTTTCAAGGAGTAACCTCTCATCAGCAGCGTCAGAATCAAATAATATGGTATGCCATATTCCAAAAATAGCACAAAAAATACTCATTACATAAAATATCGAAATAGGAGGCCAATTCCAGTGCCATTCACCGTGTGACATACAAGGAATGAAGCCTCTCTATTTCTTATAGTTTAGAACTTTGGTAAAAAGCAGTAAATATCAATAAAAGGAAAACTATTTTTTTTTATGTAACAACTGCAGTAGAATACCGAAGGAACAAGGGAAGCGATGACTACAAAAATCGAAAGTCCAAAGACATGGCAAAAACGGTAACAGATAAAAACAAAGACAAAACAAGGACGTGAGACAGCTACAATGCACAGAAATAAAAAGATAACATTGAGAACTAAGGCACTCATAGTGTGAACTCCCATGAAAACAGGGAGTTACATCAGGTGCTCCGGAAGGGTAAGCATGTCCTGTTCCACTAGCGACACCCGTCACACTATCAGTGAGGTATATGTTGTTTTGAAAGTACTTATTTTAGGCTGATTGGAATTGCCATTTGCTAACCTTTAGACAAAACCAATAAAAATCCATGGTACGTGTTATTTCTCTAACCCTCAAACAGTACCAAGGTAAACATTTGAAAAGCTGTTGTAAGTCTCTTAAGTATTCAAACATTAACCAGGACAAATCAGTAGCACGAACATAATAACGAAGACAAAACTAAAATCTTACAGAATGATATACAAGACAACACAAAAAACTAAAACCACTAATAGTGTGAACTCCCATTAAAACCGAGAGTGACATCAGCTATATAGCTATAGCATCAGCTATAAGACAAATCTCACTATTGGACAATTGGCCTAGCGCCAAACATGAACATCTTTTTCCAAATGTTCTTATTATAATCGACTCACATATTTTAATCCCCGAGTATTAATTTAATTTGAGGAAGAGTAGTATCAAATGTTTTGACGCTTTTGCAGGAGTCAAGATCATGATCAATAGAAATAGATTTTATGATTAATAAAACTCAGATATAATTTGTTCGGTATACTTTATATGAATTAAACATTATCCACAAACTTTAATTCTATAGCTGGCTATTGCTCTTACCGGAATCAAGTTGGCTATTCCGAGGATATGTCGTCTTTTGTCTTTAACTTGTGTTTTTTCTTTTGTAATATGGCTGCTCAGAATGCAGTAAGTAGACTGAATTGAAGTCAAAAGTTTTAGACATAATGTTTTAAAATGTTGCAAATTAAATATCAGTTCTTTGCCAAAACATTTTGCTGTCCATGGGATGAACGATTACGATTACGTTTTTTTATCTACAAGTATTAAGTAATGAGTAATTGCGCAGTGCATTTGAATTTAGCTTGTTTAGTGTCGATAGCTACATGGTGACATCCTTTGAAGGCTAGCTCTTGTGTTTCCATTTTGGTCGGTTACAGAGCCTTTTCATGATTGCTGAGTTTGACTTTTTTCACCACAAATTAATCAAAATTTAATCTTC